>JANSTT010018005.1:0-15084 GCA_026745375.1 Platyura marginata | reverse complement strand
ATGTTAAAATTTTATGTGTTCATATTATTGGAAGTTCATATTTTTGGGTGTTCATATTATAGCGATTGTACTGTATTCTGCAAGACAATTTTTCTATGCACTTTTGAGTTGTATTATATTGATGATTTTCTTGATATTTTGTTAGAAAATCGGAAAAAATTTATAAGGCAAAAAAGATTGGAAATAAAATTTGATTTAAAAAAATATTTGTTTTATAAAAATATTTCAACATTAAAGGGAGTTATGCAGGTAATGGCATAGGTAAATATAAAACCCACGCTACGTTACTGAATGTCATCATACGCCACTGGTGGTAAAACAGATATGAAAATTCAATGAATGGAAAATGTGTTCATATATAATTTTATTGCCAATTTAATTTGCATAAGAAACACGTAATTCTTTTTTTTTAATTTTTTGTTTTTTTTTTAAAGAAATTAAAAAGTACTTACCATTTTTTATTGTAACTTTTGCTTTGTATCCAGTAAAATGATGTGAATAATCGGACGAAAAATGTAATCCCAATAGGGCACCATATGATACATATCGTAGTAATTTTAGTTTAGCGCTCCAATCTCCACATATACGGTGAGGCACTGTTTTGGTCGCAAAAAACTGTTCACTATTTGCATTTGCTTTTGGTGTATGCAGTACAACCGTTAAGTGAGCTTTATAAATATTCAAAAAATTTTCAAAAAAAGTTACGCTTAAATTATTAGCGTTTGTATTGTACTCGTATGGTTGTGCGGGATAAATGTCATTATAATTGTTATACACAAATTGTCTTTTTGAGCTTCGGCCATTTCTTCGAAGATATTTTCGATATAAATCTTTCAACGAATGATGGTTATTAATTTCTTCATCTTTTGTATCAATAATTTCTAAATAATCGTAGCTGCATCTGTAAAGATAAATAAATTTTCTGTATCATAAATAAAATATTCTTAAAAACATGTTTCTAATTAAATATATAGAAAACACTTAACGTACACGTATACTATCCGTGTCAGACGCGAGCGCTTCTTAGTCGCATTTTTGCATGCGCTAAATTCGATCATTTTTTGACCAAAATAAATTTGTATATTTTTAAAGGTACTGCCACACAGAGGGCGACCGTCAGCGGTCTTGAAACGACACACAGAAAGCGGTCTGCCGCGATTGCCCGGAGATTAAAACGATCACACACATTGTAAAAAACATCGTAATAAACAACAACAATAATAACAAAAACTGAAGAAATTACATAACCTATTCTTGTAACGACCAACTAATCGTCGACCAACAAACTTTTTGACAGACCGCCGCGGGCAAAAAATATTTTGTATTTCAATACATTCGAAAATCTGATCGCGGCGGTCTCACCTTAAACGTCGCGGCAGACCGCGCTCTCTGTGCCCGGCTGCATACATATATGTGTATTACAAGAAAACGCCTTGCCGCGCGGTCAAAAAATAACAGACCGCGGTGGGCAGACCGCGCTCTGTGTAGCAATATCTTAAGTGGTTAAATTGCCGCATATCCCACTCTACATATTTTCTTTGTTTGACTATCTTTTGGTAATAAAAATGTTATTACAAACAATTCTGTATTCCCACCTACAATTAACCGGTATACTTTGTAGATTTTAATAAATTAACCTTCTTTCTTACAAAATTATTTAATAATTCATATGGCAATATCGTAAAAAAAACCTCTAAAAAACTTTATTTTGTAAAAGTTTTAAAAGTAAATCCTGTCAAGAAATGGGTGTAGGTTTTTCATTGGTAAAGAAAATGAGGAATGGACTTTTCCTTTGCGTTTATTATTCTGCTTTCCATGTACTTACTGTAACAAATGTTCCTCCATTTTTTTTTTTTTTTTTTATTTGAAAAAAATTATGGCCCAAACAAATTAGATTAAATTTAGAGAGGTATTTAGTGCGGGTAATAACACAAATGAAAATTATGGTTTAGAATTTAGATGGAAAAAAGTTAGTTATATGAAATAATAACAAAAAATAATAATCAGAAGGAAGCTTTTTATATACATACTTTTGAAGTGATTGTATAAATTAAATTAAATATAAATTTTTGTTTTGCTTGCAAAAAATATGATTATTAAAAATCATTTTAATAATATTTAAATAAAGCTAACCGTATATAAATTGGCATTGGTTTTACGACAACTTAGGAGGGATGATGACTTGGTGGCGACGAGGAGAGTAATTAAAAACGTTTAGTTAATTTATTGCAACTGCTGAGTTCTGTTTGAAACAATTTTTTTTTTTTAACGTCTACCTTATATACGGTGTAATGTCTTACTTTGACTATAAAACCGAAAATGTGTCCACCCACGAGGGGTTTTGTTATAGGATAATATAATTTTAAATTAGTCTTCAATGAAAAGTTCATTGAAAAAATAAAAAAAATTATTTGTTTGGTTATTTTTTGATAATATTTGATAATTTGGCATTTTTCATTGGGCGACTATCTTGGCTGCCATTATTAATTAGATTAGAAAATAAAAATACATTCTGATTTAAATATTGTTTTTATGGTAAAAATTTTATTACCGTTTCTTAATTAATGTAGGTATGTAATTCAAACAAATGCACACTCCTTAAAAATTATTAAAAATTTCGAAAACAAAACAAAATTTTTCTCTTTCAAAATTTTAGTTTTTTTTTTTGGCAAAAAGTCAGTTGAGTGCTAAATGAAATTAATTAACTCTTTGCCGCCAATGATTTGAATTTATTCACATTTTTGTGCTAATTAATTGATAATTGATGAAACATTTTTTAGTCTGAAATTGTTCGTTTACAGAGAGGAGAAAAATATGTATATACCCAACTCTTTTTTTACACGAATTTGAAGTTACACGGTTCAAAAAACATGTGTTTTTTGTAATTTTTTTTTAGACTAATGTGGTTTCAAAATCATTGTCTTTTAATTATGTTGGTATGTAGATGACATAAATTTATTTCATGAGCGGTCTAGTAGAAATTGAAGTCTTTGGAACCAATGTATCGTCGAAAAAATTCACGTTTTTACCACACTTGAAAAACTAAGCAGCACTGCTGTAATGTAGTAGTTACTGGGAAATCCCCTCATTCGATAACTCTTACCTATTCATTTCGTTCGTGATCCAAATATGGAACGTGCCCTAAAATTTTAACGAGATATGAAGAATTGTTTTGCTGGGTATCAAGAGTTGTATAAAGAACTACGAAAAAAACCAAAAGTTTAACTGTCTATAACAGATTTCTTAATAAAAAAGTCGACGGCGCAAGACCTTTTGGAAAGTAGTCCGCCAGCTCAAAACTGTATTACCATTGGAGAGCTTGATAGATGTGGATATCTCTAGTGATGATATCGACTTTGGTCCTGCTCGTCGCAAACAATTGCGGTTATTATCAAGTAGCGACGAATAATTATGTAACTAAATATTATTTCTTTATTTCTATTTTAATTTTCATTTTTCTATTCCTAATTTTGGGTTTACAGATTTCTTTTTTGTTGTTGCGTGCACTACTAATTTTTACCTGTATGAATTATGTATTTTAAGTTTTAATGCTCAATAAAATTGCATATACCATTTGTATGCATATCAGAAATTTTGCAGTTTTCAACACTTTTTTTATCCGGTTTTTCGAACTAAATATAGTTATTTATTTCATCTTACACGGTTTTCAGATGACATGGAACGTATCCCCCATTTTACTATAGGAAACGTATCTTTTTTTACACGGATTTCTGAGGAACATATCTATCGTGTAAAAAAAGAATTGAGTGTATATATAAATACATAAGTATATGAAATAAAGTAAATTTTAAAATATGTTACTGTAAGCCTAACATTTTTAATTTTAATTTTTTCTTTTCTTTACTTAAATACTGGCAAGAATATTTTCCTTAGTCCTCTATAATTGATTTTTCTATTTTTGGTGAATTATTAGGATTATATTATATAACTTAACACACATATTTTAGAAATTAAAAGTGAATAATAAAAATATTTTATTAAAATCGTTTATAAAGTTTTCTCCATTCTAAACATTTAAATTTTAAAGTGATATAGTTATAAAATCATTTCACTACATTATTTAATACAAAATGTTATCAACTAACAAAAACCATAACAATAAAGTAAATTTTGGAAATAAAATTACTCTTAACTTGCTTTTAATAGACTTGGCATACAGCCAATTTTATAACTGTTTTATAATGGTTAATGCTAAAACTATAAACTGAGTGTTAAAAGTTTAAAAACTGTACAAAATTAGTTCATTTTTATTTATTTGCAGAAGAATCAGAAACCACAAATGTAAAATCAATGGCAACAATAGTGTACGTTCATGGTGAATCATATGAATGGAATTCCGGCAATCCTTACGATGGGTCAATTTTATCTGCACATGGAAATGTTATTGTTGTTACAATTAACTTCCGATTAGGTGTTTTAGGTTAATAAAAAATAATAGTCGAATTGATAGTAAATTATTAATAATTTTTTGTTTTATAATATAAGGTTTTTTAAAAACTGGTGCTAAAGGAAGCGCACAAGGAAATTTTGGTTTAATGGATTTAGTGGCCGGACTTCATTGGTTAAGAGAAAATTTACCTGCCTTTAATGGTGATCCATCTAAAGTTACCTTAATGGGACATGGTACTGGAGCTTCGTTAGCAAATATTCTAGTTGTATCACCTGTTGCAAGTGATCTGATAAATCGTGCAATTCTTTTGAGTGGATCAGCTCTGTCACCATGGGCTATTCAGAAAGATCCACTGTATGTTAAACGGAAAGTAGCCGAACGCACAGGATGTCATGGTGATTTGCTTGAAGACGATTTAGCTCCATGTTTAAGAACAAGACCTATAGCTGAATTGTTGTCAGTCACCATTGATTCTCCAAGGTGAGATTTATAAAAAAATATAATTTTACTATGGAAAATCTATAAGTTTTAGGGTCGATTGCCGCATCAATGAATTTTATTTGTTTATAGGTTTTTACCAGGTTTTGCTCCATTTATTGACGGAACTGTTATAACAAATCCCTCAAACACGGCCACTAGTCCATTAACACTACCAGCAGGTTCAGCAATTGCAAGGTATCAAATTGAGTTAAAAAATTTCTTAAAAAAGCAAAATTTCAATTAATTTTATCTATAGTACGACGGGTATAGAACTAGCTGATTTTTCAACCAAAGAATTATTATTTGGTTTAACTACAACCGAGTCTTACCTCGATTTAAGCGCACAAGATTTAGAATTCGGTTTCAATGAGACAAGACGGGATAGAATATTACGTACATATGTTAGAAATGTCTATCATTATCATCTAAATGAAATTTATTCAGCCTTAAAGGTAAATTTATTCGATTTTTACTAAATAAATAAATATGCAATGCCGAATTTTATAGAATGAGTACACTGATTGGGAACGACCACCTCGCAATCCAATGGGAGCAAGAGATGCATCTTTGGAACTGCTTAGTGATGGGCATACAGCAGCACCATTAGTTCGTTTAGGTTATTTACACAGTTTAAGAGGCGGACGGTCATATTTTTTACATTTCAGACATCAGTCAGGTGAACGAGATTATCCACAAGTACATTATCTTTGATTTTCATCATTATTTTGTTCATAATTTTTTATTCTGTTTAGCGTGGTGGATCAGTTCGTGGCGAAGATGTGCCTTTTTGTCTGGGACTTCCAATATCTCCACTTTTTCCACATAATTATACAAAACAAGATATAAAAATAAGTACTGTTTTGGTGCAGTATATTGCAAATTTCGCACAAACTGGGTATGTGGTAATCAGAAAACTAATTAAATAATACATATTTCTATAATAAAAATAATGATAATTTTAAAAATATTTTCCTATATATTATATTATAGCAATCCAAACGAAAATCCAACATCATTTATAGACAAAACACATACATTCACACACAATCACATAGCGGTCCCTAGTGGGGATCATAATAAAGTGTCAGTAACAACTGGTGATAATAATCAAAAACAGAAACGCCAAATAAATTTCAAACGACACAAACGTAATCATGATCAAGATGAAGTCGGAAATAGTGAAAGTGATGAAAATGATGAACAAACAGCTGAGAGTGGCGAAAAAAAGAACAATAGGGACCGTTTGGACGACACAACTAAGCTACATGTTCCATTTTGGGATACATACGACTCAATTAATCAACTTTATTTAGAAATGGGTAAGTGAATAATTTTTTTTTCTCTATAGTCCCTTTATATTTGACTTTGACTGACATATCCACAATGATTTATACATTGCTTTCAAACGTTTACATCATTTATGTTTTATGAATTATGTGTCTTCCATTTTTTGAAAAAAATGTGCATTGACAGAAAAAATAATGTTTCCCCCCAAACATTTATTTTTTCTTATTCAAGGAATTATTTTATAATTAATAAACAATATAATTAAAGAATTACTAAATTTTTAGTAGCACTTTTCAATAGCCACGGTTTGGGTCTAAATAATAATTACCTAGGTTAGCTATAGATACTCTAATATTTAAGATCAATATTCTATAAATATCCGTCATTATAGTGTCTTATATATGTATAAGTAATTTACAATATTTTGTTTGATCCGCTTAATTAGAATTTAGGGTGAGACTTATAACAAAACATGAACTCATTGAAGAATAGGTACTTATTCTACCATGTCGACCTGTAATAAGTGAATTATCGTACACATGAATAACTATATATACAATGTATGTATTTAATAGCAGGTGAGATTCTTCATACCAACTCCATTTTGTTAGTAGATGATTGAGTTTTATATCATCGAATATTGAAATATTATGTCTATGAATCCCTAAATGAGAACTAAACCCATACCTATATCTAAATATAGATATTTTGATTTACTTATGGGAATTTCGTGCCAGTTATTTATTGATGATTGATGGTAAGGCAGATCGGTTGTGCTATTACTTTTATATTCAATCTTAAAGCGATTATTATTTCACCTCATGTTATCATAACATAAAAGTTCAATCAATTTTTTCCCTACATATTATTGGGTGTAGACGGTGTAGACCTCATAAAAATTTATCTGAAAGGTGGAAAAGTTTGTAAATCTGGGTAGCTATATTACGTCTTATGTCTATATTAATAAATAAGGTAAAATTTTGATTTCAAGAATGTATTTGAAAATATTGTTGCTTAAACATTTTATTTCAAGTATTTTGAACTCGGGATTTCGAGAAATACTTGCTAGAGACATCAAAGGTAATTTAAATTTTTACTAGATTTTCATTTATATATCCACGGATTAATTTTAAGGAAAACCAGTAAAGGAATCATTGACTACACCAATTATAATATATTTGTTTATTATCTACGACTTTGTAAGCGTTTATTTTGTCTATACAACAAATAAATAATTAGTAAATTGAATACAAATGATATAAAATTGATTACAGCACCATACAGGTCGTGAAACTTTTTGTTCTATTAATGAAATCTTATTTATTTTTGTTATGTTCATTTTTTTACAATTCAAATATTTATTAAATAAATTATTAAAAACCCTAGAAAAGACATAAAATTGATTGCAGTGCCATAATGATAGGTCATGGAACTTTTCCGTCTATAAATGAAATTTTCATTTTTGTATTCTCTATAATTGTTGTCACATTCATTTTTTCTACATTCTAAATAAATTCTTCTAATATCTACTTACTTACAAAATAGCGAGATACAATTTCAAACATTTCATCACATTAAACAAATTTTGGAAAGACACATAATCTCGCCGAAAAAAATACAAGGCAGAGAAAATAACTATTTTCAAAAATTTGTTGGGGGAATTTTGTCCAGAATATATTTAGAATATTTTTAGGTGTCTATTTTATGATGTATACTGCAATAAAAATACAATAACATGATTGTCCATCATCCTTTATACTTTAAAGTGATCTCCACAATCTACTTGGTCATTTAAAGGTCTACTTTATATATTTCATTCATTATTATTTATACAATACCTTCCTTTAAGCATTTTCTATTTTCATTTATATGGATACATACATAATGTATATATAAATACATACCTACATACATATATACTATATCTATATTTAAACTGTATATACGTATATTCCTTTTTGGAGAAACTAAATAGCTGGCTGACTCTACCATGCAAAGCTTTCATATTATTAAATTCATTTATCTAACTGAATAATAAAATCCTACATTTTCCTCATTTTACACAGTTTGTTTATATAACATTACGTGACATAGGTACTGTAAAATTTTCAGGTAACAAGATAGAAATACGTAACCATTATAGAGGTCACAAACTATCTATGTGGCTTAGTTTAATACCTCAGTTGCATTCACCCGGCGATTTAACAGAGCTTTCAATGAGGCACCATCACTTCTTGGAGGAGAGCGCTCAGTATTATGATGGTAAGTGAAATTATGTGATATAAATATTTCATAAGCGTATTTATGTAGAATGTGAAACTCATATATCATACGTATATTTTACCATCATACACATAAATACCTATATACATATATACATGTCTTTGTTTGTATAATATACGTCCGTCAGTAAAAAGCTTTAGGAGAACTTCTAGAATTTAATAAAAATGTTAATTTACATATATATCGTGCGGCACGCGTGGTAAAACTTGAAATTGTACAGAATGACACAAAAGTAAAATAAGCATTTTTTGTTCACTTTTTCCAATATAGGTATCGTTAGACCACAAACTTTGCATCGACCAATCCTACCAAAAGTTGTCACTATTACATCAACGACCACAACAGCAGCACCAAAGACGGAACTGACATCTGTCACTGCTATACCATCAACCACAACAGGTAAGTTTTTGAACAGCAACTTCATTTATAGAAAACCTCTCACCAATAATATATTAATGCTGACACAACTCTCCATCTCTGGCTACGATATCAAAATAAATATTTTATTCTTATTCTCATTTGGGGTTGGTATTTAAGTTTAAAATGTGAATTGTTAGGTCATTCATGTATTTGAAATTTGCTGAACCGAAATAATATCCTAAAAGCAGATGGTAGACGTGGATGTCTCTTGAGGTTTTTTTCAACATTCAAAACTTTAGCTTTGTTGACTATGGTTGTAATTTTAGTTAAATGACTTTTCCTTTGATTAGGCTTCACATAAGAATGTTTTTCATAAAGGAAATCGTTACTTTATACATATAATTATGTTTGTATGTTGATATGATGATAACATTTCAATCATTACTGTGTGATAATGTGACATTTCAATTTGAATTATATATATAATTTTCAAACTTTTTTTAATAAATGTTTGTAGTTAAGTTTCCATATGTATAGAACGCACAGAAATGGCTGTAAGGAAATCTTACAGGCATTAGCCGAAATGACACTGCATTTTTTTGGTTTTTAAATTTAATTTAATTGAATTTTTGAAGAGAAATATTATAATAAATTGATTTCTGTGTAACAGAAGTTGTTCAAATTCTAAAAATATTTTCTTATAATAAAAACCAAATCTTCCTCATTTTCCGAATGATAATAAAACTACCAATTTCCTTTAATTTATTGTTTATTGCCATAATCGAGTTTCCTTTTTTGCTACACATTCATCACATGCAAAATATGGTTATGGCCCTATACTGCTTTTAAATGATAAAATGGATATTATGGCATAATAAATATTGTGTATGAAAATATATCAAGTATGTGATATAATGTATATATTAAATAATGTACATATTTATTATATATTTTTAAGGAAAACTTTGAATATTACCTAATTTATTCAAAATGTATATTCCCATGTGCATACTTAAATAAATATTTAACTGAAATGAGCATTTCATACAACTTTAAATTTTCTCTGAATAAATAATTTCCAACAATTCAATAAAAATAACATTAAAATATTGAACTTAAAATTAGAGTGAATTGACGCCAATTATTCTTCGTACAAGCTAAATATTATTCAAAAATCATTATTTTTGATAGAAATTTTTATATAAAATTTACAATAGAAATATTTGACCAGAAAAGAAAACTTCCAGATAAATTGAATTATATATTGAGAAAGTTTTAACAACCTAGGGTGTCTTTTCAATAAACAAGAAAGAAAAAAAAAGAAAATGAATCGATGGTGAAGATAATATTTTTGTAGATGTTGTAGGTATAATAATGTCTCAGAGACAATTTTTATTTCTTTTCAGAGTGTCCACCAAACTCGACTATTGTACCAACGTTAGCAGCAACACGTCCACAACAAAATCAAGCCATAAATTCAATCGCCAATAATAACAATTTACTTCGTCGTCTAGCCAATAGTCATTATCAAAGTTACACAACAGCTTTAACGGTCACAATTGCTGTTGGATGTTTTTTATTATTATTGAATATACTGATATTTGCTGGGATATATTATCAACGGGAAAAACGAGCGACCGATGCTAAAAAGAAGGAGGAACTAACCGAAACCGAATTAAATTGTTCGCCGTCCAGTCATGATAAATGTGGTAAAAACAGCCGTAAATCGAGTATGCAAAGTGTGTCAGGTTTTAATCCGGGCGGAAATTTTGGTGAATATAGTTGCTATGATGAAAAAATTCAATGCAAGAAAAAACATGCATTGGCCGATATATGCAGCGTTGAGTTACCAATGCAAGAATTTAAATGTAGCACTGCTTCAGAATCAAATACAGGCAGTCTTAGACGATCCATGAATTGTGACAATTACAAACAAAATCTTAACAATCTAATGCTATATCCACCCACATACTCATCACCAAATAACCCATCCTCCGAAGCAGGTAGTAGTTCATCAAATGGTCTTGTAAGTTATCATCAATTTCACAAAACGGCACCCGCCGAACAATGTAACCAATCAACTCAATCGGATATTCCCGATGTACAAGATGTCGGAACAGTTGTTATGGAAAATGATGTGGATAATATAAATGTTGAAGATGGTGAGGTCAGTCCAGGCATACCAGAACCACCACCACCTCCTAGATCGGTTGTACCATTTCAACCGGGCATACTACGTCAACAAGGCGGTCCAACTACACCGGCAGCATCGAAAAAACGCGTTCAAATTCAAGAAATTTCTGTATGATATACGAATTATACATAGCTAGTTCACAAAAAATATTCAAATTTAAAACAGAACAACAAATTAATGTACATTTTCTGTTCTATATGCCATTCTATGTTATTGCTTGTATCGGATTGTGAACACGTTTGCAGTCATTTATCATATAAATTTAGTTGAAGCTTTATATGATTGTTTTATCGAGCTACCTATATATTGTATATATTATCCAAATTTATTTACATACATACAATAGTGTGCAATATTTGACTACAAAGCTCAACGCCAAAGTTGTGTTAAAAATCAATGATTTAACAGTGGCAAAGAATTTTTTGCAAATAAAATACACGAATAGTTAATAGAATCATTGAAAATTATTTGTGGTGCAGAGTATGTACTGTATTATACATAATATACATATACATTGAGATGGATTCATGAATTTTTAAAATTAAAACAATGAAAAATAAATAAAAAATAATGTACATGTACCAAAAATGCAGTTTTAGTGATGATGATGAAAATTTAATAAAAAATTGTTTGATAATTTTATTGCATATATAATTTCCAAATGAGACAACATTATGCGTTATATTCTATAGTTAATTTGTATTTGTGCAGAATAAGTTAATTGTACCTATTATGAGAAGTTATACAAGTTGAATGCGAATTTATTACATTTGAAAATTAAAAACAGTCAATATTCAAGTTTCATACACAGTTTGTTTAAGGAAAGGTAATCCAATTGTCTCCAATTGCCTCAATTGCTCCCAAATTTTGTATTTACATATACAATACATACATATATGTTTCACTTAGATAGGTATACTTCAAATCAACTAAACTTCAATTACTTGTGTATACATATACTATGTACATAGGTATGTAGTCTAGAATGTATGAATACAATTTTATAGATCTATCTTAATGTACATAAGATACATATACATAAACTTACGGTAAACTCAATTTCTTTTAGAAAAATGTTTTGGTTGAGGTTATATTGGAATTCTATTCAAAGTATACAGAATTTCCTTTGGAAATGGAATATATTCTTAGTATGTATTTATATCCTATCTACATTTATGAAAAAATTGATAAAAAATATGTCACACATAAAAATTATTTGAATTAAATAAAATGAAAGTTTTAATTTAACCAAAAACTTATTCTGCATAATAAAAATTAAATTGATTCTAAAATAAATTACACGTATTTCCTTTATAAAGAATTTTTGATTTTATCTTTCTTCTATTATGATGCATGAGAATTGATATAAAATATTTATATTATACATAACAATATTTGAAAATAATGTTAAAAATATTTTATTAATTACGATACAAAAAAAACAAAGTTTTAAAAACGAAATTCTTAGTGATGTAAAAAAAAAATATTTATATTGTAATGAAATACAAAAACACACATAATTTGTATTGTTGTTCATATTATTCGTAAATGAATATTATAAAAACCAAAATATTATAATTGAAAAAAATATATAAATAAAAATTAAAAAAAAATAGATGCAGTTTTTTTATTCTTCTCAACACCGAGTTATATTGTATTGAAACGTCAGAAACCATAACTTCAATATTATTTTGTTTAGACTGGACTGCGGTGTGTTTAAATATTATAGTAGCCCTCGTATATATTAAAATATTTTTAACATGCATTGCGATAAAACTACATTAGGTAGCTTTCCCAGCGTTTTTCTTATAGGTACACTAAAATAATGCTTGGAACCTTATATTATTAATCAATAGTCTAACTAGATATAATATAAATAAATAAAAGTTATCAAACGTCTTTCGTTTCATAAACTATAATAATCGTGTAATAAATAAACTAAATTACATTAATCTGTGAACATTGTTCTCACGTGAATATGGACTATATATGGACGTTTATAGATGTTTTATATTGCAAAAAAAAACTCGTCGGCAATTTATTCATAAAGATAACATTGAACATTACATGGAAAAACACTCTTCTTTCAATATTAGAAAATTGAACAAACACACCGTATACGTTGCGGTATAATAGCCGAGATAGATAAAATACGTTAATCGAACCATTTCCGTTACATTAAACGCTTAATCTCGTAACATAATTTATGTATACCCTGCCGCAAACTCTCCGGTAAAAATGAAATTCCTCCAAAGAGGAATATAAACAAATGAAAAATCACAGATAGTATCTTTATTACCGCCTTAATTCATATCTATACATTTTTCTCCAAATTCGTTTCAATATTCATCCATTTTAAAATTCAGTGATGCTAATGGCTTTCTTGATTAAGCCATCTGATACGATGTGCAAAATCTAATTAAATGATTTCCAGCTGATAGAGCAATAAAGTATTGATCAATAAGTATAATGCAATATATATTTCGATATATAACCATCAGAGGGGTTAGATACAATTTTATTTTCAGAAAAAATATAGACCTGTAGTATTTCTATTTTAGTATAATATAGAGGTGATACAAGAAATATGTTTGTGTGTAATATGTATACATATGTAAATCTATAAAATTATATTAAAAGGATTGACTTTTGAAGAGTTTTAATATGTACTTGTACCTACATATAACATATAATGTAAAGGAGAATACTAACATTACTAAAAACTTAAAAAAAATTATAATTAAAAATGCTTAAAAAAGCTTAACAACAATTAACACTATTTAATTTGCTTACAAGTTGAAAATTTGTTGGAGAAAAATTAACCTTTCAATGTTTAAAAGTTTTCTTAAAGGATTTTATTGAAGCACTATAAATAAGCGTTTTCTTTATATGACCAGATTATCTAAACAAGGATTTGAATTTTTGTCACTGGAAAAAGTTTAGAAATAACAAAATTCTTTTAAACCAAACAAATTATACTTCAGAAGAAATAAATGTGAATAATGAAATTATTATAGTTACTAAGTTACTTTAATAAGTGCGTTTTCAGGGAAATAATAAAACCATTTTTTCAGATCCTAATAACAAACATACGGAACACGCAGCACTAATTAGCACTTTATAGCTTTGCAAAAAGTTCAATAAGTTCTGTGTATTAAGGATCTAAGAAATTATTCAGCTTTTCTCCAAAAAATCTATTGCCACTAAATAGCTTCATGTTTGGCATGTTTTTATTATATATTTTTCCAAGAAATTATATTATATTTTGTTGTGCGTTGATAAAAGCCGCCCTTTATAAAAATAAATGTACCTAGAATGATGTAGTTAAGAAAATTGCTTACGATGCTAAATTAATCTATTTCCTTTATAGAACCATGTAAAAATATACAAAAATAGGACAACCGACCCCAAAGGACTTCTAATATTCTTTTATCGGTTTTGCGATGATGATGATGATACATACATTTTATTATTGGTGAAAGCAAAATAAACCTAATAGCCTTTTTATATTCAAAATATTATATGTACATAAATATGCCAGCAACATTTTCATCTGTGTTCCATTTTTTTATTTTTCAACATTAAAAATTGACAGAAAATGTTTTTCAGATGAAATCTTTTTAAACTTACTCAGCAACATATCAAATATATTTCATATTACCTTACCATGTTTTGTTTTCATCTGCCTGAAAGCCCTTCAGCATATTGTAATAAAAAGATAACCAATTTTCTTTTCCTTTTCGGTTTATATTTACTACATACATACATATATATACAAATTCATACATATATATACATATATATATCACACATACGCGTATATATAGACAGAGGATAACATTTAGCTTTTTAACTTCACAAAAAAAAGGCTGCTAAGTAAAGCTACGGGGCTTTCACACAAAACTACTCTTCCCTTCATTTGTCAAACCTTTCCCCACTTTTCCCTACCTTCCCCCCACTTTTCCCCACACGTTTCCCCACCATCCCATACTTTTCCCACCCCTCCCCCACTTTTCCTCACCCTTCCCCACCGTCCCCCTACCCTTCCCTCACCCTTTCCACCACTTTA
>JANSTT010018004.1:0-58455 GCA_026745375.1 Platyura marginata | reverse complement strand
GAGTGGGCGTATTTAGTCACCATAAACTATCTATCTACTATATATATATATATATATATATATATATATATACATATATACAATATAATAATTGTCTTGTTTAAGCAATTAGATACAATCTAACGAGTGTACCTACTTTTAGGTGTGATTTGTACCTATTTTAGTTTAATTAATATTATTTTTCCTTTTTTTTTTTAATTTTTACGACTGAACTAACTAATTAACCTGACATTTGCTTCAGAGGTGTAGGTGACAATTTTTCACAAGACGCAATTTTCAATAATTACATAGTTTTAAAAACAAGCACCCTTTAGTTACATTTGGTATAAAAGTGTATAAAACTATGTAATGTAAGTAATTATGCTTTAGTTACACGTAATGTCTAAAATTAGCATTTAATGGCTAAAATGAATACCTAAACCTATGTATTCTATTAATTAATTAGAAATTTACTGTAAGTACATACATAGATGCAATTACATTAAATATTTGTGACAATTATTATTGGAAATATATTCCGATTACAACGCAATATATAATAGAAAATGTATATAATAATTAATGACCTTCGTTTTGTAGATTTATGATCTTAGGCGAAGGCAAAGGTTTTCAATGTGACATAACTCTTCCCAATGCATTACAGAAGTGTACATACAATCAAATTGGCATCACACGCTATTGATTTATTATCAATTATCGTATAATAATAAGTAAAATGCATTTAGTTTTAATCAGGAAATTCATTATCCAGCAAACTTCAACTGAAAAGACTTCTTTTTTTAAACATTATTTAATAGTTTTATCGTTTATATTAGTTAATGTTGATAGGTTTGCTGCAAATCAGACAGTTCAAAGAGGTGACAGTAATCATTTTCAATTATTGTTAGTAAATTTAAGCGAGGACAGCACTATGTAATTTATTGTATAGTATAACATAGTTAGAACACAGGACATTAGTTACACTACGTATATGTATTATACTTAATGTATAGTTATATGTAGTGTTTGGTTGTGTGTTTATGTTGAAATTACATTATCTTCTCGATATATTATAGTCAATATACTTACTGCTTAATGGTTTTCAAGTCTTCATTAATATGTATTAGTAATAAATTTAAATTGTAGGTATCTCCCTATATATGTATGGCCTAGTATTTAATCCTATTAATAAATTCATACTTAATTACGTTTAGTGTTGAAATGGTAACTAATGGTAATTAATAGTTTTTGTGTCATTTTTAATTGTATCCTAAAATTTGTAAGATTTATTTCTTTTTCGCACACTATAGTCTCTGGTTGACGACTTGTTCTTTCCACGGCCCCATAGTTGGCAATTTTTCAGCATTCAAATGTCCCTGTCTAACTAATACTTTGTACCTACATACATACTTTAATTATTATACACTGTCGCACAAAATTAATTAGTTGTTTTCAAAGTTATATACTCAAATTTTCAAATATTTACTAAAGATTGAAATTTAGACGACGTGATGCACATTAATAACTATATTTTGAAATATACAATCCGAAATATTGCACCTGCATGCCTGCATCACATCTTGTTCCAACCATAAACCTCAATATCAAGCAATATAGCAAATGAAACATTGTTTGAGTGTCTATACCTAAGTATTTCGTAACATATTATATACAAATGCATTGGTATGTATACGTCTCTATATAGGTATGCAATTCTAAAGGAAATTACTGTGGAAATTGATTATTTGTTTCCATTTGAATGTGTTATTCCAGAAGCAGTTCAATTTTGGAAAATTAATGCGTTTCATGTTTTGTTGAATTGTTGGTATCGGGAAAATTTAATGGAATTCTTGGTCCTTTTATGATTATGGCAAATAATTTTTAGTACCACTTACAATATTTTTATGTATTTCATAATTCCTAAAATTCATAAAATGTGCCATAAACCAACGGAATTTATATCAAATAATTTCCATATGATGGTGTAAATTTGATTTCAATGGGACTACTCTGTGTGTAAACTGTAAACATATACGGTTAAACGTCAAAATAGATTGATTGATATGCTTATGGAAGACGGGTGGCCCTTATAATATGACATTTTCTTCAACCGAAACATTATTGTGCATGCATTCAACAAGAACAAAAAAACGTATAATAATTATGAAATAGCCTTTTTACTTGCATAACCATATCCATATTCATTCATTATCCATATATCATATAATAGCTACATACTCCTATAATAAAAGCAAAGCTTACCACTAATACCACATAGAGAGAGAGTCCATACTTAAGTAAGTGTGTACATTTCATTTTCATAAAAGCTACATATTATTTACATTAGGAGCATGCAATCAGATAATAGCTGCCTGCACTTTTTTTCTTTTTTTTTCTTTTGTAGCATTTATGTTAATATACGTAGTTATTCAAAAGGGCCCAACAACCCTCACCCTTATATTTTCCATAAATGAGTTATGTCCGTCAGACCGTCAGACGTGAATAATAAAATGGTTTCTTTTGAATGCATCTACATACATTATAAATTATATATATGCATATCATATAGATTCCACATTTATGTACATATCGTAATTATTTTCTTTTTACTTGAAAATTCGTTAATAAAAAAAAATTCAAAAAAGTGAATTTTTTTTTTATATAATTTTCTATTTTCATTCAAACTTTGAGGAATCATCTTAAAATGTTGCTATCTTCACAAAATAATTTCTCATATTATTGTCCTCTTTTATGTTCTTCTGTAAATGATCTATTCTTCTATTTTGATCTATCGTACTACATATATTGCGGTAGTTCAATGTACTCCTTGTTTAATGAAGGTGAAGGGAGAAAGGACCATAGATATGATTTCTTTACCCAGTTAACTGTGTTCGACGTGTATACGCGTCAATCCAAACTTTTATTTCGGTGCGGTTGTAAAATAAAAAATTATCATTTACTATAAAAATTCAAAATTTTAATAAAAAGTAGTATAAATTTATCTACTTATGTATGTCACAAAAATTATTTTCTCTTTTTATGGTGAATAAAATCCTAAAAAAGTTGTATTTCAAAATTTTGGTTATGAATTTTAATTAATTTTAATTTGAAATGAGCTGCACTTTCTTATTGTTCGAAAAATTTCCACAAATTATTTTTTTTCTGCACTAATTTAAGTAATTAAAATTTTAATTAACTATTTTTTACTTTGATTTTAATAATTAATCATTAATTTTAATTATTTATAATCAAATTTTATGCTCATTAGTACAAAAGTTATTTCGAATTTTCAACTGTTCGTTCCGATATGCGGAAAGCTTCTGCCTATACATATATACAAAGTATCTAACATAAAGTATAGGAAACTCACTAAGATGTTTTCTCTGTACCCCAATTACGCAAAAGCTCCAACAATAATTTAAGAAAAAAAAAAAAACAAAAAAAAAAATAAGTTCTTAATCCAATTTATATTAATTAAAATACAATTATATATGCCACATTCAATGATTTCACCTCGAATTTTACTTTACGATTTGAAACAAAAGTCTTAAAACTTCTGCTCTGAAATTACTCGTAAAACTTTTCGACTTTTCTTTTTTCCAAAGAATTAATTGAACTTATTGACGGAATTACTTTTGCCCATTTTTTTTTTTTTTTTTATCGAAAAGTGTGATTTATGAAAAGTAATTAAGAAACAAAAGTAATTAATCTTTTTGTCTTGATATTTCTGTGTTTATATTAATGTCACCTTTCTCTTATTATATATGAAATTTGGAATAAGTTGGCATCCCTTTTGTTTTGAATTTAATTAATAATTAATAATAGAAACAGAATGATAATTGGAACATTCTTTATTACAGTTTGATGAAATAATTAAGATTTTAATAAAAAAAAAATTTGATGCAAGTACATTAATGGTTACATTATGGAGATAAAGGAAAATAAGTTAAGGGAAGATTTCAATTAAAGTTGTATCTCAATAAAAAGTTTTCCATCATCATTCATTTTTGTCAATTTAGTTTCAATAATCGTTTTTCAATTTTATTTGGAATTTTTTATATTACATATTGTGTCACCGTGTGACAAACCTCCCCGATCTCCCCTAATTACATTTTTTCTTGTTGCTTCATGGTCCAATTTCTGTATGGGTTTGGGTACGTTTTATTGACCACTTAACGTTACATCTAGACTGAATGTTTAACGAATTTTATGTGCCATATGTGTAGGGGTTGGCTGTTAAGTGAACAGGTGTGATTTCTGATTTTAGCATTCATAATTAAAGCTATTTTGTTTATCACTTAGATATATATAAAAAAGATATTACGCAAATGTAGTTAAATTCAAATAAATTATTATGACTCGTACGTACATATAGATATGTAGTAATGAACTAAATTTATTATTAATAATAATAATTAATAATTTATTTACAAAGTAGCAATATTCAACCATTGACCTAATGCTCCATGTTCTCATTTTCTCATATAAAATATTTAAACAAAAAATTCATGCAAATTTCATTACCATTGAGCACGATTTTAATTTCTTTTGCAATTAGTTCAATGTCGATCCCTGTTTATTTTTTTGCTTCTTTGTTTTTTTTTTTTTTTTGATTGAAATGTAATAATTATTTTGAAAATAAAACCAACAGAATATGATACAATTTTGTTATTTTGATATTAAAAGTATTTTCATTGAATTACACGCATAGTTTCATGGGTTTGCTTAAGTAAATTACAAGTTCAGGCTATAAAACGTTTAACGGAACTTGCTGTTAATAAAGTTTGCTGATCTTATCAAAAAATTTGACTGTGAAATCATGATTAAGTAATAATGGTTGGTAAAATAAAAACTACGTACTACGCCTATATTAACAAATTTATGAAGAAAAACATTAAAAAACATAAAAATAATGTATAACAAAAGGTCATGTACTATTTACATGCAAAATAAGTTGGTGTATATTGTAAAATCAATGATATTATCTTCAAGTATACTTAGAATTTTGCAAATCAATTATTATAAATATTTTTTTGAGTGTTTTAGGCTCGTGAGAACTTCAACTACGGTCCATACAATTTTTTTGTATTCTGCTCCACTTTGATAAAAAACATTTTTGAAAGTTTTTGGTTAGTGCAAACTTTCGTATTAAAAATAGGCAAAATCGCCATTGTTCGCTCCCATACGAAATTATTTAAAATCGTCATTCTTTATATGAATTTACTCTAGACTAATAATGAAAGCCAACTACACAAGTCCTAAAGATTTTTTCGCGAATCAATCCATTCTTTTGATAATTCTGATTCCACCGTAACCTTATGATATGTTATGGCACAGTAATATATCTATGCAAAAAGATATTGCAAATAAATAAATAATTTGTATTTTCAAATTGTTTCATTCAAATCCCTTGCCGCCCTAGAGATTTTTTTTACGCTCTATTATTTATCTTTGGTGGAAATTTTACGATACAATCCGTCATATTTAATCATCAAAATCAAATAAAGATTAATGTCGTTTTGAGCAAACGGTCCTTGTAGTATTTAGTCATTAGATATTCCTTAAAGTATCATTATAATCATCTCCAGTTCCAGTTGTTAGTATAGGTAAATATTATTTAGCCACATTATGTATGCTGAAAATTTGCTTATATTCTACTTAATACCTATATTAATAATGGTGTGATCCTTTCTCACACTTGACCTTTTCATCCTTTTGGGTATAACATTAATTAACAACATCATGGAATAATTAAGATAATATTTAAAGACGTGCGGATTGATTTGATCTCCAAAAACTAATCTTATTAAATTTGTTTAGGTTTGTATTGTATGGATGTGCTATATATTTTAGTAAACACCCTATGTACATGTAATTATATAGATTTTAATACATTATGTACAATATATATGTAAATGTCTGATCTGATGTAAATTAATTTTCATATTGCACCTATATAAGTAAATTCAATTAAAATAAATTCCAATCAACCAACAAGATCTCGAATAATTAAAATATTTTAATTTAACAAATTTTTTTTCACAGTCTCCTAGATCATGATCAAGGTTACAATTCAGCTGTAATTATGATTGATGAATTTTAAATTTCAATCACGTCCCATTTTATGTGTAATAACAATGTCTGTAAAGTTCAATTTTTTTTTTCTTTTTTTTTTTTATTCCTCTCATATCGAAATCTGTCGGCGTACAACATTATTATGTTTTTGACCGGACAAAAGTGTGCCACCGCGTAAGAAAATGAGTTTTTACTTTCGTTAATGGTTTAGCTTTAAGGTAGAATAGTATTATTTGTTTTTTTTTTGCACCGATCACAAATTCTATTATTCTTTGTAAATAGCCTTCAGGTTTTGATTGTCTTTTTTAATTATATTGTCTGACCAATATATTATTATACATGTAAGATATGAATAGCACGCGACTCATTTAGGTTTTTTTTTTAATGTAGTAACTAGTAATAGTTAACTATGCTACATATTGGTTTTTTCTTTAAAAAACCTATTGATTTTTATATATTAGAAAAAGAGTTCAAAAATTGTACAAATCACTTGAAATGTTCACAAACGTTAAAATTATTAATTTTGAGATCAAACTTATGAAATTCGGGAAAAAAATTTGTTGTTCATATTTTTCCAATCTTCCCTTACATACCCTATTCCTTAGATTTTCGATGAAAGTTTCTTAAAAAAATGATATCTCCTAAACTACCGGACCATTGTTCGGAGATCTATTTTTTCCAGTTAGCTGTGTCGAATATCTATTAGAAAACAAATATTTGGGCTACTGGCGATCATAAAATTTTAAATATTTCTAAAAATTACATCTAACATAAAAATTTTTACTTAAGTACATTTCAGTGAATATTACCATCCCCTCAGGGTACTAATATTCATAAATAAAAATCACACACTCTTCATATAGGTGTATGAACAATACTAAATAGAATGGCAAATCGTGACTCAAAACTAATTATGAAATTAAATGTTTCTAACCAATGTACACCAAGAGAATATTTACGTGCTATAAAGTCTAAGTTCAAATGACCACCTACAATTTTAGTTATTTTTTGGTAAATTGTATTGGAATCGGAATATACAATCAAATGAATAACGTATACATTCGTACATATAGATACATATGTGCATATTATATGTACCTACCTCTATGTGCTTATATGAAATAACATTTATAATTTATTGGCTCAGTGCTCAAATAGCCAATTATAAATGTAATAAAAAAGTAATTTAATATTACTACCAACTATACCTAGTAGCTATATGTTTATTGATATTTTTTAATTTGAACTAAAAGTTCAGATACGATTTTGGAATATTAATGGAATATGTGCAATCGGAACTGGTTACATTAATTGAAAACTTAATTTTTCCTAAATACATCAAATTTATATTAAATGTTCTCTTCCAGGTGCTACTATTGTAGTTACAATAAAAATATGATAATATGATAAATGATAAAAATTACCATAATTTTATCATATTTTTACCAATTTTTAGATCATATTATAAACATAATAATGTAAATAGTTAGAGTGAATTCCATTACTATCACGGTTTCTCGAATACTTTGCCAATACTATTTTTGAGCATTTCTATTTTTTTCTAAAACTAATAATATTTCACAGTCTGTGGGCCGTTTGCAAAAAAAATGAAAATGGCGCAGATATTATTTTGTCTATTTCTATCTAACTATTACCAACATTAGACTTGTACTTGTACAGGTCATTTTTTAAATTTGGTTTACCTGAAAAGTGAAGTATTCTTAAAAAAATAATTTTTCGATAAAAATACAATTGAATGACTTTTGCTTGTAGACTAGAGTAGACTACGACGCTACGTAATAACAAATTTAATTTAACTGAATTTTTTTAGCTAACTTTTAAAGTTGTATATTATTAAAGAAGGACAACTTTTTGCTCCTAAATGAAAGCTTATATTGATATATATTCCTTGATGTTTTGCCAACATACAATTTTCACATCACAATAGTACAATGGGTATTTCTCATATGTAACTAAATATGCTCTCAAAAAGTCAATAATAAAAAAAAGACTAAATTGGGCATAATAAAAGTTCTTTGCCTCCATTTACAAAGCTAACTACGCAATCTTGTTTGAAAATGCCGAAACCTAGGTAAAGGTAGGTTACATATTTGTTTTCTATAAATAGCAACTATAATCGAAGTGTGGTTTGAGTTGAGGTGAGATTTAACGTTTTCCCCTTGTACGGGAACCTACCCACCTACATACATACATATATAAAGTATATGTTTTTGTTGTATATAATACATACGATTGTTCGTATAACTATGTACATATAGAACGAAAGTAAATATAAAATAAATCAAAAAATGGTTGTTGTATGTATTTGCCTTATCTCCTATTCTAAACAAATTTACCATAAAACAAACGATACGCATTTTTAACACGTTTCATAGTTTAATGAAGCAAAACAAGCTTATCGTTCCATATAAAAACTTTTTTTCCTACTCGTACGGCAAAGCTTTATAAACATTTTAAGGGATTTTTCTGCATTTTCTATGATGTATTTTTTAAAATCGCATTTGTATATACATACATATGTATATTGTCTATATGAATGGAGGATAGAATCTTACCCCTATTTAATGTTTCAAAAACTCTCTCACTGGATAAACATGGAAAAGTCATACATCAGAGTTTTGGGAATTGCTTATCGAAAAATTTGTTCTTCCAAATAAAAATACTATGTCGACCGTTCAAAATTGTACCCCATTTGAAAAAGCGTCATAGATATATGTATATGTGCTGTACATATATAGGGTGGGTATGTATGTGTGTATGGTTATTTATATATACATACATATATTGTATTACGTGTGTATATTATGTAGGTATACAATGAATGTTGAAGCTTTGTTGCACGAAAATGATGGTTTAAACTAATTTGGACGTGCTCTCAGAGTGGAGTATAATCGAGTTATATATACCAATCCAATCTGACCGGAGACCTATTAAAATAATATAATATCTGCCAAACATGAAAGTTATTATATTAGTTGGTTGGCAAAGATTTATCAGCACGAAATAATTCTATTATAATAGCGTTGGACAAGAAAAAAATCCATTTAGAATACTAATGAAGTCCCCAAACACGAGCGAAAAGTCATGTTTCTGGTGTGTTAACTGGATATTTTTAGAAAATAAATCTTTTCAATGTATAGATTGACATATTATCCAGTTCACGTACAATTAAGTCACGAATTAATCGAAAATGATATAAAAAAAATACGAACAAAACAATTAAAACGGAAACGAAACATTGTTCGAACTTAATTCGCCATTAAAAATCAAAATGACAATTCATCAAGAGAGAAGAATCTTGCATGTCAATAGGTGTTCTTCAACTTCAACCATATGACATTTTTATTTTGGTTTGGAACTAATAAAGTTTCTTTTCGGAACCATTACGGATCTGGGCCCCTATTATGAATTTCGAACGAGTTTAATTTCACACGAAAACGAAAAAAACTAAAAATATTGTCGTGTGAATTTGAACTTGTGCGAAAGTCATGATAGGGGCCCTGACATCATCCAACCGCTGCCCTAAACATTTTGATCCTTTGGTTTGTTTCCATCAGTATGTTCTTCGTTCTTTTTGTTTGCTTCTCCATGTCTGATTCATAATATTCTTACATCTTTTTGGTCTCCATCGCCATACAAAAAATAATTTATTATGAAAAATCACATTTTAACGATTATTGTAAGAATTTTTTTTTTCTTTTAAGTATTACTACACATAAAAGTGATATTAAATTCTATTATTCAAGGCTATTTAGTGTAATAAATCGATTATTCTATTACGTCAAAAACGTATATTTCGATGGTATTTTATATAGAGGAATATTGCAAATGGCATAATATTTTTAGATTAATTGAAGCGTGCAATGAACGAACAATAAATTAGCTATGCAAGTTAATTGAATTTGTTGTCAATGTGTCAACAAAATTAATCAAAGACAAATTGATCGATTTTCTTTTTGAATTATTGAAAAAAAAAACAAAAACAAAAAAAAAAGCTAAAACAAAAAAATGCTGAAACAAATAAGTAACAAAAATCAATTATTGATTTAGTTTATATTGGTAGCAACCTTTTTATGTACATGGGTGCACTTGACCAAAACATTAATTGCTTAAGAATGCATGGGTAAAAATAAGAAAATACTTTGAAGTAAATCTTTGAAACAAAATATATGTACTTACGTTTGTATGGATTTGTTTCGTCTAAGGACAATTATAAGGTGCACAGAGATGTAATTGAGCCCCTCTATCATAAAAAAAAGATTGTATATAGATAGTGTTACTTATTGCTTAATTCAAGTTCACTTCTAGTTTTTAAATTACATTCCTACCTAACCTCCCATATCCATAAGTAAATTTACCGTCGTCACACATTGATTGTTTAATAACAATAATTTCGAAACCCAGTAATTTAACTTATCAATCATAATTCTATTGTATATTTAACCATATGGATTATGGAATATGGATTGTCGTCGTAAGCAAAGGTCAATAGACAACGTGTGTCGTTATATATTGAAATATAGAATTTATTTACAAAGCAATTGTGATGAAAAATTAATTTTCATTTTCTATGACAGCTTTGAGTTTTGTTATTTACTGTGATTGTTTCCTTTTTATTTGCATAACTATTATAAATATAGATATAGTTATTTTTGAACGAATGCAAATAGAAATATGGCGAGTACCAACTTTTTTTTATATTTAATTTTTGGCTAACGACTGTTTACTTGTGTTTATATTTTGTTCTTTGAATTTATTAAACAATTATTTAATGGTTCTTCTCGACTGCAACGTTTTTGGTATCATGAAAAAATCAAATACCAAAAACCATGTATTTTTCTAATTTTTTTTTACATGTAATTAATTTACTTTCAATTTAATTTAATTTTTCTTTTTGGTCTATAATAGAAAATATTGTTCCCGATTAGAATAGAATAACACTTTTGCAAACATAAGGTCCCGAATTACACAAAGTCAAACACGGATTCCCTATCCTCCTCTAGTAAATAGTTAGTTTTCTTATTAAAACATAAAAAAAAAATTCTATTAAATGGTCCCTTCTTGTGGTTCTTACTGCACTAATCAATTTCTACGTCAGACACAAAAATAAATCAATAAGAGCAAAATGTTCAAAATAACATATTTGTAACCAAATCGATGTCTAAACCTTTAACGAGATCTTATTCTAAACCAATTGATTTGTTTTTTCTATTTAGCTTTGAGCGTCTCGAGAAATAATTACAGCTAAAATGATTAATTAAATTTAATTAACTTTAGGCTCCCTTTCTAATTGACAGGCTTGTAATTGTATATAGGTATCGATAATTATATTTTAGTACAAAGGTAAATTAATTTTCCGAATTGTTGAAAATGAAACTAATACTACTTACACATTAGAGATATCTATTATTAGAGATATATATTTATATATACAAAGGCAAGTAATAAAATATTTAAATTTGTTATCGAAAAATGTAATTTAAATATCTAAATTGTTCAATTAAACCATTGGCAAATTTTATTTCAAAATTATTGGTGTTGGAAATTATGACTTACCTACATTAAATTAGTTTAGTTGAAATGTTCATGGTGCGTGAAGCGATTAAGTGCTTTTAACATTTTAATGATTGGCCAATATAAAATAACTAATATTGTGTGATACGTGCTGGCTCATAAATATTATGATATGTACCATGTACCTACATATAAATTTATTTCCATGAATATTTTTCTTTATGTTTTGTTATAAAAAAGTGAATAGCCATGATTTTGGTCTAGTAAGAATTATGAAATTTAAAAAAAAAAAAACAACAGGGGCTGCAGGCATTCAACTAGTATCTATGAAGCTACCTAGGTGGTATAACTAATCAATTTTAAATGTACCTACTTTGTTAGTCTACTTTTATAATCTTATAAATTATGAAATTCAATATTTTAACATTTCTAATTTTGAAGAAAAAAACCTAGCGGTGTGTTTAGATTTTTGTTACTTTTTAGGATATCTTTAAAATCCAAATTGTAGCATTTTTCTAAATTCACTCAGTACTCTGAAATTTCCATTTTGACATATAACAAATAAATATATTTTTACATATGTACATACAAAAAATCATAAATTACCACAAGAATATTGTTATATTAAGCAAATTCAGAAAAACAGTACCATCATATACCAATAAAATGTAGGTATCGGAAGGTCTTGGTTCCTTTGTTCAATTTTCATCAGAATGACGTATACCTTATGTAGACCACAAATAAAACACAAATAATTTATAGCAAAAAAAAAACAAAAAATGTTTAGTCACCTTTTGCTGAAAATAATTATTTTAGTATTCTCCTAAACGCTCAATCCCATTTCTGACCATTACGATATGAGATAAAAACAAACCCCAATGTCAAATTTCAGCCAAATCGAAGAAATCAAATATCAAAAATTGCCCAAAAATTTGTTTTATTTTTAAATTAACAAAATAATATGGATTTTTAAAATTCTTTTAAGATTTTATTGATTGCACTTCCAAAACAATACCAATATCTAGGTTAACTTCATTAGTAAACACTTGGAGAAATAAATTAATTCAGTTTTACCCCATAACCTACCATATATGTTTGTTGTTCCCTCTCTACGTAACAAACAAAATTATCAAGTGATTTTCACTAAACGGCATTCACTCAACCTGAAAAAAGAAAAGAGCTTTAGTGAAGCTTAACGATTCGCAAGTATACTTAAATCTGCAAAAGCTCAACGATTTCCTCGATATTCTATACAGAATTTTTATGATTTACCTATTTATATATATATGTGTGTGTATGTTGTACAAGCCAACCGCTTCTAGAGCGTACCATGTCCTCAATAAAACGATGAAAAATAAAGTTGTTGAAAATATACTCCTCTATGCACATCACTTTAAAGAGATTTTCTGTCTGCACAATAGATTCGATAATGACATCACGTTTTCAAAAGTTATTTTGCCTCGTATTGAAATTCAATATAAAAATGTTCGATGTTGTGTGCTGCGGGAAACAATATAAAAATCAAAATAACATGCAAACTGGTGGGTAACCACCTGATAAAGGCATTGTTGTCATATGTACATATAGTTTCTGAAAGAAATAATTCAAGTAACAAAATGTTTTTTTTTTTTTTTTATTTTATTTTAAAGTCGGTTAAATAAAATGGTAGACATTTTTCTGGCAAATGATTTGTTGGATTATTAATTTAATTTTTAAGCGTATTATAAATTCATTGACTTACAAATGTTACAAAATGTTATTTATTTCTGAATCGTGGATAGTTCACTTTTTCTTTCATATTTATATAGCCACCACTAGGACTAGTTTGGACTTATGCTATTAGTTTTTGAGGCTTGCATGATATTATAGCTGATCCAACTATAAATATTAAATTTAATGTGATTTCTGAATTTATAGCCAAGAGATAAATTATTATTCAGCAATGCGCAGTACATAAATAGATAAGTGTAGGTAAATTATATACATATGTATATGTAGGAACGCCCGATTCAGACACATAGTTTTGGATATAAATATACCGGAAGATATTGTAAGATTTTTTTTTTATTGAGTCTATAAGACAGACTTCTTATTATGGAAATTTTCTATTTAAAGTGGTATACGCACCATTGTATTCCAATTAACTTCTTATCTTATCCGGGGCTCTGTCGAAGCGGTCCTTGGCCTCCCTTGATGGTCTTTTGCTTTGCGATGCCCTGCTCCACTGCGTCCGCTCACCTTTTTCGTGGTTTTCCTACTTTTCTTTTACTCTCAGTATTGTCTATAAATTCTTTTTTTGGCACATCTCTTTCATTCATCCGTTCCATATGTTCCGGCCATTGTAGTCGCTTGCAATCTTAAAAAATATTTATTTTTAATAAACATTTCAAGAAATTTGCCAAATTAAATATTTTAATGGAAATTTCTTATATCAAAGCATCATAAGATTAAATTAATTTGAATAATGATGATTTTATGAAAATTTATTTAGACAACCTATTGAACAAAAAAAATGTTCTGAGCTTATTCAAATTGACTAGTTTTAACCAATAAATTCATTACTGAAATGCTATACCTACATTTGTTTTTATTAATACAACATGAACGATGTTAATTAACGAATGAATAGACCACCCATTAAAAAAAACAACATAATAATTGAAATATCGTCTAATTTCAAACATGTCATTATAATATCAACATGACAAGAAATAATATACATGAGGTAACCAATGTGTTTCATTAACATACCTTTACCAAACTATAAGCGTATTAAATATTGATATATTGATTGTCAACCGTATAATATTGTTTTAGCACATACTCAAATGTAATCAGATTCTGTGTGAATGTCTAACAACACCGGCAAGGGCCTATATTGTATGTAGGTAACACAATAAAGAGAGGGTGTTTTGAGCGCACGGAAAACTATTGATAATTGACTATTATAGTGATAAATTGTCAATGGCAACGGTGTTTGTGTTAAGTTACACACACAAAACAATCCATTTTGGCTAGGACATGGTTGGTTCAAAATGAATTTCTGAATTTAACCAAACATTTTAACGACAAACGCCTACCAACACCCCATCCCCCCTCCTCGAACAAAAACGATGAACTTTTGAGCTTTATAATTGAACCTTATAACCTTAACCTTATGGTACGGTATAGTAGTTTTATTATTCTATTATTCATGTAGTCTAATTGCTACATATTATTTGTTTCATTCGACGTTTTGGAAAACACCAAAAAGCTTTGGTGTTTGTTCTGAAATTTTATTTTTCTAAGTTAGCATTGAGTTAAAAAATTTTATCTGGCAATTTCGGTAAAAATTATAATTTAGGTTATTTTATTTACATCTTTTTATACATTATTATTATTTTCTCAGCCAAATATAGAGCTAGACATTTTAAATCTATATTAGGAGTGGTGGGTGGTGTTTTTTAATAAAAATAATAGTTTCTGTATCGAAAATCGACAAAATCGTTTTGTCCACTTACAACATTTCTAAAGAACTCAATAAAATTGCCAGCTTTTAATTAATATAAGATTATTTAAGGCAGTTAAAATTAATTTTGACACCTTTGTTCTATAATTAAATACATTATTATACATTTCAAAGAATTTTTTTTGCAGAAGTGTGATCATTTAAAAATGACATAAATTTTTTCCATGATTTATATGTACGATTTTTTATTTGTATTAAGTTTGATAAGCTTTTCCATAATTGATACTTAAGTAGGCATAACAAATATATAAATGAAATAAAATTATAAATTCGAAGTACTTTTATGTTATACCTACTCCTATATTAGTCGAAACACATTTTCCACTCATTAATCATACGAAAACGTTAGAGTTTAATATTACGCATAAATTCACGTACACAAAGTATTCCATTTAATTAGATGGCGGTAGATATGAATATAAATCTATCTATGTATATCTAATGGTAATGGATAGTTTTCAATCAGAAATAATTTTTATCAGATTAATATATATAAAATCTATTCCCTTTTATAGGTGTATGCACCTACCTTGTATATTAAATGAAATAACTAAATAATGTTTTTTTTAGTGGAACACACCGTCAATCCAAACAATACATCAAAAACACACCTTAAACAAAATTAAAACATTCCATGTTGTACATACCGTACACACATATTAGAGGTCAAAATGCATTCAATTGCAAATAAATTATTAAAATTTAAGTGAGTAGGTGTTAAAGTATAGTACGGCCCGTAATGTTCGCCGTAGGATCACATTTATCTATAAATAAGTCGATCGCAATTAAAGTATTAAGATATATGAAATAATATCTTTGGTTTAATAAATTTCAGTGATGCCCCCCCGGATTATTAACTCCATTCAATTATGCTGAACGCAAATACGACAACTGAAAACAATTAATATTATTGTTTGTTAAGCTTAAGCTTAGATTATTAAATTTGTGCTTAAAATGTCATTGAATTTAATTATCCAGTGACGTACACTATGTGAGAGCTGGTTAGCATCAATTTTGTTTTTTTCATAAGAATTTTTGGAATTATCGTGTTTTGTTTATAAACGATTGGACACGAACAAAAAAAAATGTTTTAATGTTCAGCTGTTACCTCGTGAAAAACTTGGAATTCCTAAATGTGTATCTCACTAAAAAGCGAAGAATATTATGATCATGACGAAATGTTAAAGTTTCCACTCTATTTATGTGTTTAGGCATGGGGTGCAAATGGAGTACAGAAACCGGGCGCCTAAATGTGTAGCTAAAATTTATAGCTACGGACCTGTATTTAGGCATACATATATTACATAATATAATCTACTTATTGATAGAAGCAATATTGATTAAAATAACATGTGCTTGTGCATGTCATTCGCCAAAATTTTCCCTTTATTGTTATTCTGCAAAATCACCATATGCTTAAAAATTGCATAACCATGCATGATGTTGATGTTGTGTCACGGATTTTATTACTATGTGAATGATACTACGGATTCTATAGAACAATTTGAAAAACAATTGTTAAACATAAAGGTTGAAGGTTTTTTGCCAGTGATTGGTTCAAACAAAATATTTTTCTTCTCAATTATAATTTAGAGCATTGCGAGCGAAAGCGACAAAAATGTTTTGATAGTTATTACTACGAGTAACACACAGAATCATAATAGTTATGAATCACTATTAAATGTATTCAATTTGCATAAGCACTAATATTCTGTTTTTTTTTTTTTTGTTATGCCGAAATGCATTAACTCATATACAGTAGAATCTCGTTAATCCGGACTAATTGTGGCTCCATAGTAACGAAAGTCCGGATTAAAACAAATTAACTATAAAATGAGTAAAGGAATAGTTTAAAACAACTATCACTTAACACTTAAAGCACACTAAATCAAATTGCCGTGTAAAACAAGACACAAGATGTGAAGCGTAGCGTATGGCAAAGCGTGCAACTGATTAACAATTAATGTCAAAGTAACTAGCCCGTTCACAAACTATCTCACAAAAACAATAGAAGTGTGATAAATGTGTAGTTTGTAAGAGTTTTTTTTAATGCCTGTCCGAATTAAGCGAAACCCGTCTTAATGCGGTTGGGATTAATGAGGTTCTACTGTATATATTTAGTATACCAACATATTTACATATTTAGATAATAAATTAATTTGCCACATACATTTGTAGTAGATATAGAAGAGGTAGGTTTGGTACGCATGCAAAATTGCAATATAATTTAATCGCATCAATCAGAGCTAACAAATTAAGGTTAAACTAAATGCTCGTTGAATTAAAATTAAATTCTTTTTAATTGCTTCTTATATTTTATATGAATATAACTAAGTTTTCAAATACAATTTCTTATACATATGTAGGTACTTCTCAGCAATTCGAGCAAAATATCCAACTAATATTACATAGCAAATCATATTAAAATGTTCTTCTCTGCCTAGAAGATAATAACACAATTTTCGCAACTGTACATGAAAGATATTTTCTTAGCGTGTGAGCATGAAATGTTCAGATAATAGGGGCTGATTGCACAAGCTATCACATATTTTCAAATTTATTGGCGTTAAATTCATTTCACGGTTTATTGCTTTTATAAGTTAGTTCTACAATTAAGTTGAAGGTATAATATGAACATAAACATCTATCTACAAAATATATGTATGTATGTATGTATGCATTGTATATGTACATAGGTACCTATAGATAGTAGTGTTAAAAGTACATAAAGAGATATAAGGTAAATTTTATACATACATATATGTATATATATATATGTATATTGTATGGATATAGAATGGAGAAAAAGGAGTTTTATGTATGCTATGGCTGTTTTGCAGAATCTTCTTGTAAATTACATATTCTAAGCTTAAAGCTACATTGTATTTATATATGTATGTAGGGTGCTGTAAACTCTGAATGTGGTAATCTGGTAATAAGAAATGTGACGTGGGAGCTGTAATTTGTGTTCACAGTTCACATTGAAATATGTACACAGAGTACCTTATGTAACTACATACAAATGTTCATATATATGTATATATATACGTAAATACATACGTTAGAAATTGTGCTTAATCTAGTAAAGTCATATATTGTCATGTCAAGATCGAGCTCATATACTTGGAAAAATTTATGACATATTCAAAATTTGCTTTCAGTGTTAATATCTACATTCTAGCATCTACCTACTTCATTAGTTTGCATAAAGTAAAGTTCAAATTATTAGAAATCTTTGATATGTGAAATCAGTGAAAATATCAGAACGAAATTATTTATTAGGTAAATTTTTCGAAAATATGTCGTAAGAAAATTGATCATAATGATAAAAAAAAATCCTTTAAAACTAATGAAGCAAAATCTAAGATAATAATTTATTTTCTTAGTCTCTGGGAACACATTTTTATCTGTTTATCAAGCTTCTATATATTTTACATGATTGAAATTGACATCAATGTTTAAGAATTTGGACGAGAATGGATAAAGCTCTCGAGTTCGATGTACAGTCTAGGACAAAAGACATTTTAATGGAAACGAAATATCAGTAATTATTTTATGTTTAACCGGACATTCGTACAACCATTTTCGATAGTAATGTAGGAAAAAGGATTTTACCTTAAATAAAATATTATAAGCTATTGGAATACTGTTCCTCTGTTCTTATTTTATTGTTAATACTTAACCCTAAAGCGCAAAACGGAGTCCGTTGGACTCCGCAGAGAAAGAAAAAACCTATAACTTTTATAGGAAAAACTTTTTGGCAATATTTAGACCAATTATTATTATTAGGCAATATTAGGTAGTAAGGATGATATTTCCAAAAAAACTTAGATGATTTTTATACACAGTTGCCAGCAAACCGATAATTATCTTACTAAATTCCAAGAAAAAAATCGACACTACCTACAAGTTAAATTATTGTGTTATAATTATTAGATGAATGACATAGATCCGCCTTTATGGCTCACCCATTCCAAATATGTTCCTAATGAACAAATTAATAATTAAGAACATGGCTTTTGTTTAATCTTAATCAAAGCATTCGAATCTGAACTAATTATAGTATTTTAAAAAGTCTAACATAATGACCTCTAATATTTTATAAATATGTACATATAATATCTAATCAACGTACTTTTGGGTATGTACAAGTACATATACATAGGTACTCTAATCGAGAAAAAAAAACTAAAAATTTTTTGGGCGTGTTTAGAACATTCAATTATATTTGCCTCCAAAGATGGAAGCATGAAACGAGATCAGATTCAATAGATAGATTAAGTCACCATATAACTTCTGAATAAATATTTGCATATGACTGTTCGCTGTTATTTGCTGTATATGGACAAATATTTACATTTCTATCTATAAACTGAATCTCAATAATAATTCTCTGCTATAGTAAAGTGTCATTTGTTTACTTGAAATTCAGCATCAATACAGCAAGACCTTGCAGAAACAATTTGTTCTATGTGAATATATAGACTCCAATGTATGTACTCGGTATGTATGTACAGTACATAATAGTAATGTACCTACATTCTGAAATGTTACTGTTACTAATAATAACAATTCCTTGACTTAATCTAACAATAGAGATCTCTTCTACTAGCAGCTATTATATACGGTAAACGAAAATAATAAATTAATCAAATCTAACTACATATACATATGTATGTATGTATGTATCGTCAAATGTGCCTTGTTGCAGTCATTATTTTGTATCAATCTTTATACTAAAACTTATAATTGTCTATTTGGTGTAAGATATTTCCAAATAACTATAAGAAATATTCTTGTAGTGGATTTAGTTAAAAACAAATATTGACTTAATACCCAATCACATAATGGTCACAATAGTATGGACAATGATAGAAATAAAAATCAGAAAACAGCCTTAAAAGAGCACCATAGATCTTCTTAAAAATTATTGATAAAATTGTATTGACGAAATTCCGGTCAAAGGCATGCGAAGAAATTCTTCCTTCTTGCTCGGAACAAAGATCTGAAAAGCTCTTCAAAATTAGTTAAATACAGCTGTTTTTGACACAAAGCAATGTATGTAACGCCTGTAGACTACATATTATCCTAAAAAATTCAAATAATTTCTAAATAATTATTACCACATAATGTCGACACTTTATTATAAGGTATTTTTTGGAATATCTTATTAATATTAAATATATTTTCTATAAATGTATATGTGAACATCATTCATTGCGAAATTTTAAATTAAAAAATTTTTAGTCGCGCTAAAAGTTTTTAATTGATTCATCATATGTATATACATATATATAGTTTAATAAGTAGGCAAACATTATGTTGAAGTACAGAGTACATACATGTTTTTATATGCACACACGATTCAATGATTTTTATAATATGATTATTATCAAACAATGTACATAAAATACTTAGAAGTGAAAGGCGATGACGGAACATTTCGTGAACTTATGTCAAAATGTGCAATGATGTGCAATTGATTCATTTAAACGAAATATTTACATTTCCTCAACCCAAATATTCAAATATTATTAAACTTCGACATTTTGAGGTAAAGTTTTGTGTTTGTTTAGTCATTATTGCTTTGAAACACTTTTCCTCATTATCTGAAAAACTTTTTAATATTAATTGGTTGTCGCAAAGCGGATTGTCTGCCCATTGTAAAATAAGCAACGTTGGAATTTAAAAAAAAATATAAAAATTAACACTTTTGTAATTAAGTTAACTAACTAATGTAATTTTTCTTCACAAAAGACATGTTTTAGTAACTAACCTATCCCACGCTATTACTCAGCATTTGCTTAATTTTCTAAATGTACAACTTCTCCATATATAATATAAATCATAATTATATTTAAATAATAATTAAACGTGGATTTTCTTAAAGTTCTGATATGAATAATTAATATTATTTGTCAAAGATTTTCTCAATTTAATTCCAATGACGATTGTATTCAGGTGTGCCCTGAAATAGGTGTGTATTTAATATAACCTAACCTAATGAATAAATGAACTTTATTTCAATGTATGTATATGAAATGAATCAGTACATAACACATTGCGAATAATGATAAATGACTTTTTATCTAATATAAAATCAAGTTGGAGTACCGTACCAGAATAGTAGTAGTGCTATATAGTGCCACACATAATATCAAAATAATGAAATAAATTTTCTGTGACTGATTTGACATCGAATTCAATTAACCGAAATTTTTTATAAATAGTTCTGCCATAGTACTGCACAGAAAATTCTTTGGAATGACTTCATCATGGACAAAAATACTATAATAATATGTAAAAGCAATATCTACATCTACATCTAGAAAACTACAACACTATGCACTGAGTCTTAGTTGGCCAATGATCAATGTTATTGGAGAATGTTGTTGCCAAATTAATTAATAGTAATTTCAGTTAGAAATTTAGAAAGCTAAAGTTCATAATAAGTTTTAATTAGACGTCTGGACGTCTAGAAATGTTCAGAAAATTGATGTTTTATATTTGCGAATTTTTGTCCCACACGATAAGAAGAAAATGATAAGAGGGCGTATGAAAAAAAAAATACTTATTAGTAGTGAGATTTTTCTGTATGAAATAAAATATATCTGGCCTTCAAGAAATTGTAAAAATTTAAAATAATTAATTCGCAATCTTTTAAAATGATTTACGTACCTTTATATTATTACAAAAAATATCCACCATAACATCTATGGTAAAATTAAACTACCAAACAAAATTTTACTAAGAATAAAAATCTACTCTATAAATAAAAAGAGCGATAAGTTATCATAACGCATTTATTTCTTTCCACATCATAAAACATTCTAAACAAAATCAAATATCAAAACCAATAAACCAATAGACATAAACCATATTAAGAAATGAATACTTAGGTCCTTCATATGTAGCAATGAGGCTTTTTCATGTTTCTATCAGAATTTATTGAAATTGATACATTTCAAAATACTGCGTCTAAACAAAACGTATTTGTATCTTAATTAGATAATCAAGTAACGTTGCCAAGGAATTTGTATCAAATCTGGGTAATCAGAGTTAACTACTGTTGGTTTATAAAGGCACGTCAATTACACCAAACATAATAAGCATAATGAGTATAGGATTAATTTCACATTCACAGATCCAAAACTTTACTAATGGGGAGGGGGGAGGGGGTGGATAACCAGGAATTGTGTAGATAGTATATATGTACATTCAGAAAGAAATCTCTTCACTCGCATTAAAGATCTGAAAGGCTCTTGGAGATAATTAAAAATAGTCTTAGAACTACCGTTGCAGAGGTTTTTCTATACAAATTAGAATATAAAAAAAAAATCTTAAAAATAATTAACAGTAGACTAAAGACAGAAGAAAATATTAAAAAAAAGTCCTTTTAAGAGTTTTGTTTTTTTTTTTATTCACATTTCTATACCTAGTGGCTATTCAAAAATGTAATTTTACACACAAGAAAACTTTTCATTCATTTTAATTACGAACAAAAATTGTATATTTAATAATGTTAAGTATCCACTAATGTAAAACAAACAAAAAAAAAAAAAAATTTTATCAAAAGAAAAAACTTCAAATCTACTGCCAGTAGTTTTATGCACAAGTTTTATAATTTATGAACTATAGGTACCTAAAAGGGATTCGTTTTCTTAATCACATATTTATATACCATATAACAACATTAAATGCACGCAACACTTTACATGAAATACAAAATTCCTATTTTAAATATGCTAATTAAAGCTTTTCCTATGCATAAAGATAGAAAATATTTACAGATTCTACTTAAAAATTATTTCTACATAGTACCTACCTACCTATCTACAGTACAGGTATACATTATAGGCACATTTATATATATATGCTAATTGAGAAACGAAACAATATTGAAATATGCGAAAAATGTTTTTTATTTCATTTTTGAAAGCATGCAATGTTTGATGCATTTTATAAAATAAAAGATAGGTAGAAATATATATGCATACATACTGCATTTATAATGCAAGCCTAATAATAATTTTTGTTTTATTAAAGACAACAATAATATTGCATAATGTATTATGTACATAGGTTGGGTACTTTTTGATATTAAAGCGTTTGTTTTTTTTATACATACTATACAATTCAAAATATTATACCACAAATTGTAGAGGTTAAAATTAATGGGCTTTTATAAATCATATCCGTAAGTAATCCAGAGCAGGTTTATTTCTTCTATTTTATTTTATAATTCATTTCCCTACCCATTAATAAGTTTTTGAAAAATATTTTATGCGAGCAAAAAATTAAAGAATTTTTTTTTAAATAAATGCAGGTAGAGTTTGCATAAATTATGTAAAATATTTGACAATATTTATTTCTATATTGTTTTATTGAAGCACTTTTTTTTTACTTGTAATTATAAGCTTTATTTTAAAATTAGTTGAATGTTTTGAAGCACGTATTATATCTTCATAGGATTCCTTTACTCTATCTCTAAGGATAAGGATGTATTCATGAAACTCTTTCAATAAAAAAAAATTTAATGAAATTACATTGAAATGCTTGATGGTGAAAGAGGTCATTAAAAGTGATAATCTAGAGAATTATATAGTGGAGCTAGAATATAAATTGAGTTAATTGTGTGACTACACTAAAAAAAAAAAAAATATAATAAAGAAAAAATATTATTAGTTGCGCAGATATCCAAACACTCCAACGAAAAAATAGTTAGATCAACTATAAATCGAAAACTGTTGACTTACAGATAATTAAGAAATAAGTAAATTGTTACTACAAATATCTAGCTATTTTATGTAGTGGGTATTAACTATATTTTATAATTATTTATTTTTTGAAAAATTAACTACAGATAGTAAAATTAACTATGAGTAGTAAAAATATAGTTAATTTTATTATTTTTAGAATCAACTGTTTTACTATATTTTTGGCTAAGCGAATGAATGTCGAAAAACACAAGAAAATAAAAAAAAAATTAAAAAAATGGCCGACCTATAATTATTTTAACTAACCAATCACAAATTTTTTCCATTATTTTACAAATATTGTATCAATATATGAGGTATTGCTGCAAGATCAACATTAAAGATATTCATTCATTTCCTATTTTACCAACATCTTAACAATTTATCTGACATCACCGAAAAAGGCAGAAGTCTTTAATTTCACATTTGAAAGTCACGAGTTTTTCCCATAAAACATGAAAGGTCGAATTTGTTAGAAATTTGTTTTTTTTTGTTGTTGTTGGCATAATTGTCAAAAAAAAAAAAATACTCAATTTTCCATAGGTATACCATGCCAAAATCATTTGCTATATACTATCTAAATGTTAAATCGTTTCTTATAAATTTGTTATACAAATATACATAAAACTTTCAATATTATGATTTATGGTAAACGATATCATAACCTTCGCTTATCAGCAATCATTGTTCGCTATAGAACCATATTTATTTTACATTTGCACAAAATTTAAACCTAATAACTGTCTTCAGAGTATACCAATTACTAGTAATATATGACTGTTAGCGTGGTACTTAAATAACATACTGTGAGTCTATACACCACCATATACATATATACATATATATAGATTTATATATATATATATATTAATGCGAGAAAATGAAGCAATCATTTATGTAAATTTGTATAAGAAATTTTCTGATAAAAGAGTACAAAATTTATAATTTAAACAAGTTTATTGACTTTTAATTTGATATACCATTTTATCTTGGAGCATATTATATAAATGTAGAATAAGAATGTTTGGCATATAGGGTAAAAGTACTAATAGTTGGCAACTTATGGAATTTATTTGTCTGAATATTGTGCTATATTCAATATTTTACAAGAAACTGAATATATGTAAATGAATATTTTTTCTTATGCAAAATATTTTTTGAGACTTAAACTTCCGAAAATTAAATGAAAGAAAAAAGAAAATATTGCAACATTCCGCAGTAATTGGCACCCCTAATTATAATTAAATTTTATAAAAAAAAAAAAAACAAAACTACATTACAATAATCACAAAGATTCCAACTATCGAGAGGGGGTACCAACTATACCTTCCTCTACCCTATGTAGGTACATAAATACATAATACATTATACATACGTACCCAGATCAAAATTGTACTTACAGAAATTTTATTAATAATCATTGCACTAGATCTATATTAGACAACATATTTTAACTATATTAATGTACTTCATACAATTTAAAAGCTACTTTACTTTCAAGGATTTTTCTTCCCTGGGTGCTATACTCAAATTACGTTTCGTTTTAATTCAATAAATTATAAAATTACACCTCCAAATGGAAAATAATTATTTACTTATCGAAATCTACTTTATATATATTGTAGGTATATAATATAATGAAAATGTATATAGACTTTATGATTTCGATCTATAAAATGCAACAATTTTTCGTGTTTATATGGGTGTGTGTATGTGTGTGTGCTTAATATTATTTCCTATTGGTTCTCACCCATCGAATGCACCCATGCAGGTTAAAGATATGTTGAGTATTTTTGTTGAAAATGAAAATTTATACGATTTGCTGTTTGTTTTACAATAAAATAGGAATGGCATCACGTTTTCAATATAACAAAAACGTTTACAATAAAAAAAAAACACAACATTAAAAAACGTGTTGGCAATTTAACGCGAATTTGTAAAATTGCAATAGTAAAATGTTTTTGTTATATATTTTTTTTGCAAGGAAAAAAGAATTAAATTAATTATGATGCCTTATACGGTTTATTAGGTGTTATTAAATAATAAATACTTTAATATAGAAATAAATTATTTAATTAGGTATTTAATAAAAAATATGTTAATTTTTATTGAGGATTAAATTATTAAATGGACATCAGTCTCGGTGTTTTAATTTTATATTTCAATTCATTCATTAACTTTTGGAATTTGGATATTGACCGAAAAATGGACAACACATAGTAATTCTCATACTCGTTCAACGTCCTACCATCTCACATATAATTTTTATATTAAATTATTGAACGTTATGAACACTTCAACTTCAGTGTTGCCAGATGTATGATTTTCGGTATTTTTCCTATATATCTTCGTGAAATGAACGATAATTTAGTAAATTCGTTATTAGTGAATGTTTCACCAGTATCCCGAAGTATTCTTTTTGAGATTAATTGTCTATGAGATAAATTGTCCATATAGTTTTAATCGTGACATTTTTCCTATATTCAGATATTTTTAATTGCTGTCAGATATTTTGTCTAATTTTTTCAAAATATCAATAATATCAATAATATTATCAGACTTCCTAAGAAAAAATTAATAACAAAAGACTAATTACCTTTATTAAATTGACAGCAACAATTAACATAATTGCATTGAAAAATCTATTTCATTTAACATTAAGTAAAAAAAAAATCGATTAAACTTGAACAATTAAGAAACATTTTTTTTTGGCGATACAAATTGTTGGTTACAAATTAAATTATAAACACTTATGATTTTCAATTGTAGCTAAAAAAAAAAAATAACTATTCAATAGACCACATTACGATGTTAGGTGACGTTCTTCTTTAAATCAAATTTTATACAATACCTCCATATACGTAACGAAAAAGTAAAAGTCCTTTAATTAAGATTATGGTCCACAATGTTGGTTGCATCAGAATGTTAGATAAACTAAAATTTTATAGCTAATCATACATGGTTACGTTATATCGATTTTCAGACAATGCTGCTGTCCAATTCGATTATCGAGTTCACCAAGCAATCAAATAACACAAAAATTTCGCAAACATTTCCCAACGCATTAAGTATTTCCATAATCAATTTACTATAGAACTATAGCATCAGTTCACAGTTAATAAATTACCTTAAGATAAGATACCTTGATTATTATAATATAAAGGAAGTAAATTTTACAAATATAAATATTTATTAAAAATTCCTTTGTCACTGGGTTTGAAACCTCGGTTTATTCCCTTGAACAAAATAATATGTCTGGAAAGCTACAAAAAATAAAATTCATATCATTATTATTTACTCCAACGAAAGTTTATTGCACATTTAATCAAAAATTGAACTAAAGTGCATAATTTTCTATAAATATAATTAAGGACAATTATTATTAAAAAACATCGAAGATGATCCTTGACATAATTGGTATGTTAATAATAATAATATTCTCAAGAAAACTAAGTGATAAAAGAAACTATTTTATTATACGACGACAGAGTGTAGTAAATGAGTACGAGTATATAAGAAAAATCAATGCAATCGAAACATTAAATTTAGTCAGCCATAAAATAGGCTCAATATATGAGTTTAATTTAAATTGCCTACACAATTATGTATGTAGCATTTTACATATAAAATATTCACGCATTGTCGTATTGTTACAATTATATTGTTAGTATGATCGTTATAATTGTCCATTTAACCTTCAATAGGAGAATTTACTTTTACAGATATTTAAAAAATTATTGGACTGAATAATTGGATAAAAATGAACTTTTTTTTCTATCAACGAGGTTGTTTTTTAATTTATAGTTAAACAGATAACTATATATGTATATGCACAAGTACATTCTATTAAAAAACCTATTTGTTAAAAGTAATTTAATTTTTAATTAATTGGTTCTCACCAGTTAAACGAAATCCTTTTTCAACAGCAGCAATTAATTTCGTGAAAGAAATTAATGTTTTTAAAATGAAATTTCACAGTAATGACCTAGCACCATTTTTGATTTCTGGAATTAATTTAATTGAAGTATTTTAGCAACAATCTAAATTATTTGTATATATTTTGTTTGTTTTTTAATAGTACATAGATATTTTGTATTGTAACTATAAAAAAAAATTACTGTAAAGTGAAGTTTTCATGTAAATGAACCAGCAAGCGAATGCGGACACAAAACATTTCCTTATTATTACACGTATTTCGCACATAGAGCTTCTAACATATGCAATTATGCATTTCTATTTCAAATATAGGCACATAATCAATTTAAGGTATTTGTACATATATTTGTACATATATGATACCTATATAGCAGGGGCAGAATTTTTCAAATGGGCAATGAGTACTTCCGTAAAGAATAATTGATACAACAAAAATAAAAAGGAGAAAATAATGAATGAAAAAAATCATCACTGAGAATTTGATAAAAATTTTGACCAATAAACCTAATTAATTATTGGATATGTCATAGCTATAAGTTTGTCCGGCATTTCGAAAAAAAAACTAAAATTATCTGCTAATTGAAATATTGATTAAGAACGTTTATATATACATAGATTGAAGGTGCTACCACCGCCTCGAAAATATTGTACGCTTCGTGCCTGCTTTATAGGTACCTATTATGATAGATAGATAGTTATAAAATCAAGTTTACCCAAATTTTAATCAATTTATTGCAAAACTGGTCTTATTACACAAGAGTTCTTTATTTATAACAAGATTAAGTATGGAAATATTTATACCTAATTAAAATTAAAAATATTTTATACTAGGTATACTAAAAATAAAAAAAAATATACTACAAATAGTCTCACTTAATTTTAATTTTATCTTAATTTCTTATTAAAGAGTAATATTTTCATTCAATTCATATCAAGGAAAATGCTAATGAAATTACCTGATTATTGTAAATTAGATGGCTATTAATAATAATCAATAACTTACATATCGTATGTAAGGTATAGGAAATATAGGTAAGATTCATTATTTACCGGTCACTGAATTCTCACAAACTAAATTTATTCAAGTTTTTACTATGCCAATTGAATTAGTGGACTTGTGTAAAATTAACTACAATCTTGTTAGTACTAATTAATAATAAATAAATTATTAATCATAATTTAAAACAAATATATATAGTGCAGATATTGAGCAGATAACCTTTGTAATAACTCGTGAGTAATGTGTCCATGAATATTCTAAGTAGTCGTATGCTTCGTTCAATAAAATTATTATTTCCTAACTAAGATCTCTGTACTTGTTGTATATTGGGTACAGTACATTGGGTGTATAATGATAGTCTGTATTTTTAAACAATAATGCCCATGAAATAAAAAAAAAAAATTTCCCAAAAATTTTCTATAACCTGTCAATCATATTTAATGATAAGACATTTATTGACTTTACATGAGAAATATCTTCAAGCTTAACTGGGTTAATATTTTGTTAGTTAATTCAATTAGCTATAGTGCAAAAACAATGATAAATTATATTTATGGATTACATTTTTTATTTTATTTTATGTAGGTACAAACAATTTTTTTTACGTATTGCGTAAGTGTTGATTTTTTGGAGAATCATAACAGATCATTTCTTGTTATAAATAGCATTTTATTGATGAGAATGATTTTTGTTTTTAACGCTTATCTTTGATTAATCTTCGTTTGTCTAAACACGTAAGGTGTTAGGAACGTTTTTGTCTCTGATGTGGTTTAATAATGACTTTGTATTTAACTAATTTCAAACAACTACCAAGTAAAAATGAAATTTTAAAGTTTTTGGTAAAAAAGTATACAAACAGCTCGTCCCAAAAACATAAAATACTGAGATCGAATCTATGACTGGTCAAAAATGAATTCAATTGGTGGTCGGTTTAGTTTCAAACAACTAATTTGTGACTCAATTAAGTCGATTATATGTAAAATTTAAAATGGCTTTATAAATAACGAAAAAAGGGATTTGAATCAATTACTTTCATGGAAACTGAAATTTGCTGGTCTAAGGACTAATTAACTATAATTAAATTGTGCTCATCAATACATCAGTACGTATTCATATGAAAAATAATGCTCGCCTAGTTTGTAGCATAATTTATAAAACTACAGCAGTGGTTTTTGACAAAACTACAAAAAAAAAAGTTCTGTGTGAAGCACCCCTTTCTTCCCTTTTTTTATACGAATTTTATTTTCTTATTAAATCAATCAATCAATCCGTCAATTACTGTTTCCGCAATTTGATCTCGAAGATATAAGGCTCTAAGATAAATGGTCTCTACCCATTTGTTATAAAATATAATTAAATCGTTTTTCATTTAATTCATCTCTATTGCTAGTCTTTCAAATTCGAACCCCAATCATAATAATGGATACATTATGTAAACTTACGATATTGTGTTAACGATTCCGTAGGTATATTTACGGAATTCTTTATTTTAGGTCTAGTCTATAATTATAGACAGATTCACTCATTCATTATATATATATTGGTTAAAAATCCACTTTAATAAATAATAACTGGTACCTACATCATAAAATGCTTCATAATATACCAAAAACCAACAACAATAATTCTTGAATGATGTAAAATTTTATTTGTCGTATGTCAATAAAATGAATTTCATTAGCAAATTCTCAGCTGAGACCACAAGCAACGACTCTCTGAACAACGTAATTCCTCGAGTGAAAGCATCCAACTAATCTCTGAATTCAAAACAATAAAGTAAATTGCGCATACAATTGTATACCATAACCGTACATTACTCTTTCTCACTGCTACATTTTCGTTAGGCTCGCACTGTTTTTCACTTCGAATTAAATTTTATATTTGCTCAATCATTTTAATTTATCCACACAGCCACACACACACACCTGGCTTGGTTGGAAAATAAAATTACAGCAAAATCGGCCCATACACTGTGGACGGCGTTGTACGGTGTTTTGTTACATTTGAAGAAGAAATAATATTAAACAAAAAAAAAAAAATAAATAAATTTAAACTATGGTGGGAGCAAAAGTGATAGGTCTCTCTCCTCAATCTTTTATTCACCTTTATGCTTACACTTATTATAATCTGTCTTTTAATACGTTTCGCGAGGTTCGTGGAATAAGTCGCGGTTTCTTTTGATTTTTACAGACGATTTAAATTTATTTGTGATAGATCAACGTTCTCCGATTTACTGAAGAATTTCTATTGTTAAAGAGTGGAAAAAGTGATTGAAGTGCCTAAAAAAAAAAAAAACAAAAGACAAAAAAAAGGGATAACCTTGAGTGCACAAAATAGACTGTAATCCTATGCAATTGTAAGTGATCTCCACCTTCTACTGCATCTCTGTATCATTATATAGGTACCTACTATATACACAGCATCCAAAATAGGTAAGATGTATATTGATCTACCCCAATCTATATGTTCCCCTTCTACAAAACAATTCGATCAATAGAAAGAATGACTTTTATTATTTTGTCTCAGTATTAATAATCTTTGTTATATGGGCACCTTTAATCATCTTATAATTTTAAGTTTCCTTTAAGAATAATGAACATACAGTCTGACAGTCTGTCAATCCTGACGATATTATCGAAACATAATGTACGGTAATGCAATTGAATTACGCTATTTGAATATAAAACAGTTGAATTTAATGTACAATTTGGCGGCTTATGTTGAATATTGATTGAAAATAATTTTGTTTGTATATGGAATTCCATTGAATTTTTGTTGTGTTAAAAATAAAAAAAAAAAAATAATTATAAAAGCCCCGACTAACAAGAATTTCATCATTATTGTAAAAAAAAAAAAACCCAAAATTATTTCGAAAATTCTATTTGCACCAAAATTGTGTATGGAATATAAATTATTTTAAAATCATGTCAATATATCAATGCAAAACCAAACCTTCTAGTTATTGGCTTATGGATTTTGCAACCAAATTAAAAAAATGGGGGTAAAACCTTTTTGTTTTAAGCGTGTAGTGTATGCAGGTATTGCATATTTGCCTAATTTAAAATTTAACTAATAATTCATAAGCTTGGAAATAATTTTGAACTTTTTTTTAAAAATTCAAATATAAGATTTTTGTTGTGCGGGTTATTTCATATTTTATACAAAAACAATGAATTAGACCTCAAATTATTTAAATTTTTTAGTAATTTTTTTTTTATATTTTTAATTTTCTCATAAAAATTTTGAAAAAAAAATTTCCTTAGGGTACCTAAAGATCTCGTTTGTGTTAAAGGTAAATCTATTTTTTAGGACAAAATTTAAAGAATTTATCAAAAATATTTTGGAAATTATTTTTGTAATTTAACTTTTTTTTTTAATATTTCCAATATTAATTTTTGCTAATTAGTATAAATATATTCTGCTGACCGGTTATAGTAGCCATAGTTTTATTTGCTGTTATTAAAAACTAAAACACAAATTATGAATCTAGGCATCGTCAATAAGCAATTTTAGTTAGTATAAGGAACTTTTTTTAATATTGAAGTTGAATTTTCGATTTTATTAGTTAGTTAAATTTTTTAAAGATTACACCTTTAGATATTTGAACAGATTTCTCGCAATTTTTTCGATATTGGACGCAAATATTGAACAGTCTTTTTAAAAAGTCACTCTTTATACTCTTTGCTCCTTTTTCTATCTATAATTTTATCAACAACATTAAGATGGTATTAGGTAGTTTAGAAGATATTTCGGGCCGCTATAAAATATTTAAAGGGCTTTTATCTACAAATCACCAACCAAAACAATTTCATTTATGTATGTATGTATGTATATATATATATATATAATAGATATTTTGTTTGTTTTATCATCACCTGAGAGTACGGATATAATTCATCAATCATTATAAACCCGTAAAATTAAGACAGATTGTGTGCAAAAGATTAAAAAAATAAAAAAAAAAAAAATTATGTAAAATAAAAAAAAAAATATTATACCAGAACGTAGGTGATCTATCTTAAAACAAAACATGAAAATTATGTTCTTTTTCTTGTATAAAGATTGCCGTACAGTCATAAATTATTGCAAAGCAAAAGTATTATGATTAAGACAAATAGAATATCCAACCTTAAATAATTAAAAACAAAACACTGAGGTTAAGGATGAGATCATGTAAATATTAATTTTATTTACTTTGATTACTTGCAATGGTCATTTGTTTTCGTTTATTTTGCAGCTGGTATTAGTAAATAAATAAATAAATGCCTAATAAGAAAATATTATTTTAATTCTATATTATTCAAATTCACGACTTCAAGAATAAATTAAATTAATTGCACACCTATCCGTAGATCCGTTTCTTAATTTAATGTACTTATACTTACAGTATTTCTTATATGTTCTCGGTGTTTATTTACTTTGTTTATTTTCAACCGCTCGTTTTGTTGTTGTTTTTTTCAATTCAATTTACCTTGAACTAGAGGTGTACAACAAATTTTTATTGCGGATACTTCAATTAGCTAAGATGCAATTTTTTCTTGTTTATGGAATTTGAATCAAAATAATAGATAATAGTAAATGACGATTATCCAAAAACGATGAAATGTCCTGTCACGAACTTTTAAAGGATGTCAAATTATGTTATTTGTTAGGCCGGTTTTTTATTTGGAAGTTGGGGTGATTTGAATTGCATCTTAAAAACGATCCCAAAACTACAATTATCTCAGTAGGCTTAGGATCCTATCCTTTGGAATTAAAGAATTTGTTTTGCATATTTCACAATAATTTTAATGATAAATCGCCAACTTTTTGACACTTTTCACTTTTCAATTAAAAATAAAATATTTAAAAATGTGTAATTCCTAAAATAAAGTTAAATTTATGATTGTTGATTATATTTTGAATGCGTAAAACAAACCCAAAAAAAATGTTAATATCTTATTAATATCTCAGCTAATAACAAAGAACATGCAAATTCACTTCTTGTTTTGTATAGTTTTTTTTTTTGCTGCAAAATATTTGGATACTTTCTAATCATCACATACCTGCCAGTAGGTACTTAACAAAATTGTTTAATTTTTATGCAATTTTGTTCAACTTTCCAAACGCATAAATTTTTCATTAATCGTTTATCAAATTAAGGTTTAGCCTAATTGACTTACCTCTCTGAAACATAATCGTCACGCCATTAAAAATGATTCATCTGATTTTTTTTTAGTTTTCGGTTTTGTTTGATCCGATTACAAAATAATTTTCAATCAATATTTAACAACACAAATAAATAATATCCCCACATTGAAATTTAAAATAATGATAGATGAATGTTGATGGTGCGTTTAATCATAACCAGAATAATTAATTAGTTTATAGCTTACTAAAGACAATAAGTTTCACTATTGGTGTTTTTTTTACTATGTCAAATAAATAAATTTCATTGCCTAATATCACTGGGTTAATTCCAATTTTATATTGAGTTATTGAATAATCGAATAAAGTGTTTTTGTCATCCTTAAAAAATATATTTTATGATTTAATGAATATTAAATAATTAATCCCTAGAATTTCAACACTTCTTGTGGCATGTTTTAAGTGGCTATGTAGAAAAATATTTTTGATTTATTATAATAAAAGGGTATAAATCATATCTCATGTTAAATACCTGAAGGAAGGTAAAAAAATGTGTCCTTCTTTTTAAAGTCTTGAAACAATATTTATGAGTTGTTTTTTTTTGGAAAGTTTAGAAATCCTGGTTAACTCTATTCTAACGAAATGTCCCGCAAACCATTTCTGTGCAGTGGGCTTGAATTTTGAATTTTTCACTTGTTTTTTATTAGGAATTTAAGCCGTTTTCAGGTATTCTATAGTAAATGTGTAAACATCTTTAGACCTTAGGATTTGATAATTCAACGAGTACGAGTTTATAAATAGCAATTATAGAAATTCGTTTTTATATACGTACGAGCGTATGGGAGATGGGCATTGGGTACTGTTGGGCTTTGGCTAATTTTGACTTGAAATATATTCGGAATAGAGTAAAAATGAATGTCACTGTAATAAATTTTATATAATTTTTAATCATTTGTTTTCCATTTACTCAATATTTATTTGTTGTACAGAAAAAGTATATAAGGACAATAATACGGATATAATAATTATAATCGGCGTAGTCAATTATTTCTTTCTTTACTCATTTATCTTGGTATTACAATAATTGTTGAAATTTCATTTTATTTGTAATACTCGTAGTTCATTTTTATGTTTGTAAATGTGTATAAATAACATTCTCTACAATAAATTACTTCACTAAATATTAAAATTTTTTTGTTTATATTAGAACTTGACCTTTTTTTCCTATAAAAATTTTTTTAATTTTAGTCAAGTAATTTATTTTGAAATCTTTTTGTTCCTGTTTTACATGTTCATGTTCAAGTTATTTATTATGGTTGAATAATTAATAATACCTCTATATTCAAGTGCATATTAATCCTTAACAAGGTTTTTACGGTTAAGTTTTAAGACGCCACTATAATAAATACATAGTTGTTTATGTTTAAACCAATATAATCCACACGAAAAATGTTAGCATGGAAAAAAATAAATTTTCTTAAGTATGCAATTTTAAACTCGACATATTACAATTATTTAATAATTTTTCTAGCTTTTCCTATAATCATCAGTTTAAGAAATTATCGAAATGACGTTTTTTTGATTAAGAAATATTTTCTTTATTTTTAATGTTACTTCATCGTATAGTTGTCATCTAACTTGCTTTTTTGTAACTTCTAAATGATACAAAAACACACACACACACACAGTGAAATAGAAATTTTGTGGAATCATTCCAACAGCAATTTTGTAAAGCACTTTATTTTTGCTTTTATTTCACAAACTATTTTATTTACAAAATATGTTGAATGGTAATAAAAATCAATTTCAATAATTGTTCCAAATTGTAAATTTCTACAATTTTTTAACTACGAAATTTGAAGCATAATTTACTCATACAAATGATGAACAAAAATTGCATGATTTTCTATTATGAATAGGACTTCGAAGTGCAACTTAAATAATATGAAATTAGGTCATTCGATATTGGTACATTTTTTTTGTTTGTTTACTTATTTAAATTGATTTTGTATTGTTGTTTAATATGGGTTAATTATGGTAATAATTTTCAACATTTTTTTGTTGCTATCCGATTGTGTCTATAGTCGGTAATAAGTTTCTAGTTTAATTAGTGTTGTTATTAATAATTAATCAATTTTATTGATTGATTGCTATAAATTTAGAAATTAAATTTGTTATTCATACCTACATATACGTACATAAAAATATATCTATTTTATATTTACATAGATACATAGATAAGAATTACTAACAATTTTAATGATGAGTCTGTAACTAATTAATATTCATTAGTAAAAAAAAAAGTTCTCCAATACGACACGACTATAAAATAACTTTTTTTTTTCTTTCAGCAAAAAAAAGTTAAAAAAAAATAATGATTTGCTCATAAATCGCAAAAAATGTGTAATATCCAAGTTTTATCATGACGACGTCTGAGACTTATTAATTAAAATTAATGCAAAAAACTTGTTTTGCGGGCATGCGTTTCAAAAATAATTTCAAACTTCTTCCGATAAAATTTAACTAATTATTGTGCAAAGAAAAATTCATTTTTTTTTGTAAGGTAATGATTCCAGTAGTGGGCATTTTATGGTTCCCCTATTTGTATTCTGATATGTGGTTTTAATTTATAGACAATTTTAATTCATTTAATGTAAGAGAAATGGTTCTGTAAAAGGCATTTTTTTACTTTCACGTGTGATTTGAAATAAACTTTTTCGTCTTTTCTCTAAAACCTTAATAAGTGCCAACATTCTAATCTAATAAAAATGGCTAAAAATTCTCCTCGAGTTGTGTTGAGTTGAAACATATTGTCTTACAAATCTTACTCACCCTCACATCAAATAAAAAGTTTATAATCTAATACCGGGGATACTTGGATATAATGAAAGTATAAGCAAATAAAATGAAGAGTAAAAAAAAAAACACACCGAAAAAGTGGCTCTTATTGAGTGAAGTGAGTTAATAAAGTATCTCCCGGCTTATGTATATATTTGGGCTATATGAACAATGAACGAACAGCCAGCCATTTAATTTATGAAAATTTAACAAGGAGCCAAAAATGTTCGATTTTCAAACGAATCTGACGCGGGTTCGTAATTAATTCAACTTTGTCTTTCTTTTGCTGTCTTAATGGAATTGCGCTACTATAATAAATCCTTCAATATATTTTACAATACAAAATATCGAAGTTCAAATTGGGTATAGGATATACTTATATACTTACCTTTACAACAACAACAATAAAAAGCAATTCACACAAAAAAACATTTTTTTTTTCTCACTGAAATTTTAATAATTATGGGCCCTCTTCTTACTTTGCACAAAAAAGAAAAAAAGAAAAAAAACGAAGAAAAAAAAGTAATCTCTTGCTGAATTGCTATTACGTTGGTGGAGAAAAGACTGGAAATAATGTGCAATGATATTCTTCTTATAACATTAAATTCGCCTTTTAAATGACTGTTTTAGGTTTTTGAACTTAAAGAGTATTCTGATATATGGCTGGGCTTAAGTGAAAATTTCACATTCCATTCGATAATTTATCAAAATAATCTTCGTGCACGTTTTTTTTTGTTGTAAAACTGAATAAATTATGCACAGAAAGAGAGTTTCTTACGATATTTTATTCGGAAATATATACTTTATGGAAGAAAGATGATTATATGGTGTGTTGAGGAGTCATATATATATATATATACAGACAGTGGAGTGTTTGCTATAAGGTTTTAAATATTTAAAAAAAATGATTGTTTTTGTTATTATTCCATGTCGTTTAATGGGAGAAATTTGTCTAAGCTTTTGCAATAGATATTTACACAGAAAAGTTTATTGATATTTAATAGAAGGTAATATTTCATTGAGGTTGAGCAATATTTTATTACAAATTGAGTCTTGCGTGTTTTATAGGCAGAACGTGTTCAAACTGAATAATATCCAATTATTAATAATAAGTAAAATTCATTATTTTGTTTTTATACAAATTGATTAATTTTAAATCAGATCTAAAAGTAGGTGGTTGCAATTATGAAGTATCAACGAGTAGATGTATGTAGGTAAACTTGCAGATAAAAACAATTAACACAGGGTAACATTTTTACATTAAACACAATAATTTCTATGAATTCGTATAGAAAGTAGCATTTATAAGGTTTGGATTATTATCATACAGATTTAACAACATTTGTCTATAAAATAAGAATCCGATCTAAATGGTCCAATCTTATGTATAGGACGTGCAGCTGGTTTAATTTTATGATAAAAAAACTTCGGAGTGATGGAAATTGGTTGACCAAAAATTTTCATATCGCTAACACTACCGTTACCTGTAGATTATCGGACATTTATCTACTACACGGCCACGAAATTTAGACTGACCCTGTATATCAAATCATTATTTCTTTATTGGCTTGAGACGGTGGTAGGAAATATAAAATAAGATAAAAGACAGTGAAACGTGTGTGGCTCCAGTTCAAATAACTATCGATATGTGGATTTTGATTATAGAGAAAAGGTATAATTTGAGTACCTATAGAAATAATCATTTCATAATGGCATGAAGATTGACTATTTCATAAGGTAGAATGGCGGATTTTTTTTTAATTAACAATTAGGGACATATAGATTATTTTCAATTAGACCACATTTTATATAAACATTACCTACATATGGAGGTATAGTAGCAAAATTTTCATGAAAAATGCCATTAAGAGATTGATAGAAAAACAGGAGAAAAAAAAAGTTATTCAGCCAGTAATTAATTAGAAAAATTACATTTATTTGGCATGCTATAGACGTGTATTGTATATACTCTGACATTTATATTGAATTCTTTTTCGTTTCTTCGATTATTACCGAAATAGCAACCTCTTAAAATTCTCTACTAAATGACTAAATAGTTTAAATTCTTTATATTATGTGAATGAAAGGTAAATAAATACATAAAATTCTTTCATGATTTCTTGATTTATTATAGAAATCACAATATTCTTGTAGTTTTGTTATTAACAAATAATATTTACATCGGTTGTTGTTGTTGTTATGATAATCTAATTTAATCGATAAAATAAAATAAAATTATTTAAAGCTTCTAAAGCTTTCACATTGGAAGTAATAATAAAAAAAAACTTTACGGGTTCCTCAATCTACACTACATAGGAGTATATATAAGTCTAAAAAATATTTGGTACCTACACTGTGATTTTAATTATATTATGAAAAATATTGGCAAAACTCGTCAATTTTATGGTTTGCATTGATCAAAAATTAACTTTATTTTCCCTAATTTAACATTATTTTTAAATGTTAATTTTATATTTTTGCTTACCTTCGAACTCGTTTCTATATTATGGATAAATGGCCAATAAATAACTTGTCTCAGTACCTATATACCTATCTTATCTATACATATTTATGTATGGATATTTTAATTAGGTATATAAATACATATAGGAGATAAACAACTTTTTTTTTCATAATTATCAATGTGGCTTCAGACGGTCTAGTCTTGTGGAATCCATAGACCATAGTAGTGGCTACCTTGGAATTATTCGGAAACATATGAAACGTGATATATGTACCTAGAGATCTTTAAATATTGTTAAGAAACACTTTTCAGATCGAATTTTGTTCTCAAATTTAGAATATACTGACAAAAATATCTTTTTCCAGATAAATTTTAGCAATTTTTGTACACTTCAAATTCTATTTTGTTTTTCTTACTGGCAATTTTGCATAAGTGGTTAATTAAACTAAAAAAAAAAAATAATAAATAATGAGGAACAAGGAAGTTTATAACTTTTAAAATCCCTACGTATTTAAATACCAAACATTCATCGTTGCACCGATGCACATGCACAATATGTATATGTACTTGTACATATATGGTTAACGATATCTTAAACTTTCTTAAATGCAGTGTAAACTATTTAACTATTTTACAACAATCATCATTTTCATTTCATTCATGAACTGCATAATGCTCTGTGGATTAAATTATAACAATTCTGGTCATGGGTCATGCAATTATTTTTTATATTACAACATTTTACACAAACGAAGACGATATTCCTATTATCTAATTTCTAATTGTAATTAAATCGTTAGAGCGTCTTATTATATCTTCGTTGGAAGGTGGAAGTGAAAATTGAACACAGCACGAAACTATCTTCCTGGTTATATTTATTTTACATTTACGTTTGGTAAAATTGCAATATAAAATTCCAGACCTGAGTTGTATATGTATTTGTATATATACGAGTACAGCGCGTAGTTTAAATGTACATTATTTATTTATACTTATTACTTATTACTTATTACTTATGTATATGTACTTAGGTAAGTTATGAAATTGATTTGTTAGAAATATACAAAATAAAAGGTTATTGTACCGAAACATTTCCTTCTATCAATATACAATTGGCTTATACTGCAATTGTTATAGATTGGAAAATCAGATACAAAATGTTATGCAAAATATCAATTATGTCAGAAAATCCATCACGGTTATTGAATGGCAATTCAATTGAAGTGTAAAATGGTGAAGCAATTTGTTTTCTGTAGACATTGATTGTATATGTACCTCTCAGATTTGTTGAATTATTTTATTGGCCAGGGTTCGGGTGGTATCATTTAGTAATAGTAATTCATTCTATTTTAAATCCACTAAAGATGCTAAAATTCTTAAAAGTAACCTAGAAGGAATAAGGAGGAGTACAATAGATCTAAACACAGATCGAGGTGCATCAATCACACCCAAACAACAAAATGATGGCTACAAAGATGTCACCACAAAAGTAAACGACGATTATGCTAAATTTACTGAGGCAAAAATTTATCACGTTTTTTTCCCTCACCCTCCCTTTTTTTCTGCAAAAATCAAATTTTTTGTTCATTACCTAAGATTGCAAAAATCTTCCATAGATCAATATAAAATAATACTCCATTGATATTAATGGATTTGCATGTGTATTGTATTGTACCTATTATAATATAATTTATCGAAATGGATAGGTCTAGGTAGGTATACCTATCCTATTAGTTCTTATAGATCTCCTATACATACATACATATACATAAAGTATATATTCTCATATAAAATAATGATAAAAAAAGGTTCATCTTTTTCTTAATCATCTCCATTATTTCTTCGTAAACAAAATTACGGTTTGTTTATTACTTTTACCACCGTATCTCATTATTTGTGCTTGTTTTATCAAAAGAAGGTAGTTGCATGTTTTACTACATTAAACCGCTTAATTCGGCCATAGAATATTGTTAAGCGCATAATTATCTCTTTAAAAGCGTGTATTCAGACAGTTTCATTAATTTAGGATAAAAATGCTCGAAAGGAAAAGGAAAAAAAAAATTACTACGTAGCTGTAGAGCAAGAGGAAGATTTTCATTTTAGAAATATTCTTTATAAATTGTTTGGTAGGTGGATTTCGAAAAAAAACTATCATTTTCGCTAAATTGGCACGTGTTATAATTCCAATTAAATTTATCTCGCAAAAATCGTTTAAAAATGATTACTTTGTGCCCCCTCTCTGTCCTCCTTATCAAGCGGTGCTTATATTAAAATCATAAAACGTAATAGAGAGTGTAGGGATAGAAATTAGCGCTGTTTTTAAAAATATTGTCGGTGGACCTAGACCCACGCATGTTGTTTTCACGGTTGAGCTATTTCTATGTCGTTTTGGAACTTAGGACAAAATTTACAGTCTTATAAATTTTTCTAATTAAATTTGAGCTAAATAAATCGGTTTTATGTAAATAAGTCCGTTGTTTATTTCATGTTAGTCAATTATAAAATCTATTTCAACTTCTGTGATTTACAGAAAATCAATATTGAATGAACAAAATAAACAATAGTTTTACCATATTTGTATAAATAAATACTTATAAATATAAATAAAAAAAAATTTCTATACGAACGTAAATTGTTGATTTCAAATAAAATAATTTTTTTTTTGTAAATCAATGCGAATTTCGATCAAGGTAATCGAGATATGCATAACATTATGCATACACTATAAAACATAACTAGATAGGTAATCAATTTACATAAATGTACATATTTACAAAGGTATTGCTCTACATTTAAATAACAAAACTAATCGCCTCAACATCTATGTAATATCTAATAAAGTAGTATGGTGTATGGCATCAGATCAACCTTATGTATTATTATGGAATATATTGCAAGCTGTGTACTATTGTTGCACTAATTACGCGTTAAATCAGCGTGAAATTTATTTGATACAGTTCTGCGAAAGGTTTTGATATCTCTTTTAAATATTCCACACCATATATGTACGTACAATGTACATGTAGATGATGTCGAGATGAATAACTTAATTATGTGTTAGAGATCTTTTCTAAATCATTCATAATCCCTAAGTAATTTGCGACAGTAGATTAATGAGTGGGTTAAGTATTTTGTAATTAATGTTAAAGTAAATTTTTGCTTGGGGACGTATTGTGCAAACGTGCCATTTATTGGTATTAAATATGAACAACAATAATAAATTATAAATTTAATGAAATAATTAACTTTTTTCGCAGCTGTTTAGCTGGAAGTATAAATAAAAAAGAAAAAAAAAAGAGTTGCACGTGAATGATTTTAATTTCCATATTAAAAATATTAAATTAATTGCATTTTTAATTAGTCGATTGTAGGTGGCAATTTTTTGAAATTTCCGACCGTACTTTTTGACCAATTTTTCGTTAAGCTGAGAAAGACTGAATATTTGCAGACGCTCTCTATGTTGGTATACCCTGTGTCTATAAATTTTGTGTAGGGCTTAAATTCGAGCTAAAAACTTCGATTTTTCCAGATAGCTTAAAAACCTTAAACAAGCCATAATTCAAAAATCATGCCATAATAATCAAATTGTCATATAAGATTTTCGTCATAGTTTTACCTCAAGAGAGAAGTTTGACTATATTACCCTGAAAACCTTGTATTTATAATAAAAAAACTGTAATTAATTTTATTTTTTTCGTTTAAACACTACAACACTACTGTGCTGTCTTAGCATCCAGAATTTAATTATTTTTCTTAATTAACTTCAAACAATTTAATTATTTAAGGTCTCAAATTTCAGATACTTCCTGTGTTGCTTTCTAGATGTATATTATGCTCAACACCTCTGTATTTACATTTTACATACTCATCTAGGTTTTTTGTTTTTCGTTTTATCTATCCAATCGCAAAATTCATGGTTTATGAATTAGATGACTTTTGAGTCTTAAATGAGATAACCCACTAATTAATTAATTATTATTTCATAATTAAACCCCAAAAATTACGTTGAGATAATAATTTGTTATTTAATTAAAGCTTACAAAAACAAACGAAACTAATTTGCCGGAAATTTTGAAGGATTGATTAAAATTTAAAAATGCATTAAAAAATTATCAAGAGGAACCTACGGGGATTTTTTCATTATTTCTAATTTAAAAAAATAATTTTATGGTACTGACTATTATGACTTTCCCACGAATTCAATGTCACACTAAAATGAAACCTTACAAATGCTCGCAATTTTGTTGTTATGTCCAATTCAACCACTCGGCCTCAGATTCAAATCAACATACCAGAGATAAACACTTTATGTTTCATCCTCAAGCAGGTTTTGAACCCGGGACCTCCCAATCCAAAGGCGATGAGACTCTATCATTTGGATCATTTGGTTGGTTTTCAGATCCCATCTTTGACATGAATGCTCACTGGTGAATTTATGGTCCCATATTGGAAATAACCATATTGGTAAAGCTCGTATTTATTTTAACTGAGCAGTAAATCGCATACAATGCTACTAACAATGCTACTTACTATATTTACTATATATGTATGTATATAAACCGGTAGGCACTGATAATATTTAATACTTTATTAACTTTTATTGTCTATCTAATGAATTAATTTTCATAATGAACTTCCGGCAATAGAAAACAAAGCCCTTCCTTATTATATTGATTTGCCTGAAAGTATATTAGTTAGTGAGTGAATAGAAAAAAGGCTTTTATACTGTACAATACATATTATTATTTAGTCATAATAATAATAATAAATAACAATGGATCAATTACAATAGCATTTAATTATATTATAAGGAAGATATGGTCAAGGTTTTGCGGTGTCATTATAAATAAAAACAATAATTACGAAAACACTTCTCCAATACCCCATACAAACAAGTCACTCTAAGTACAATTATTTTAATTATTTAGATTTATTTTCGGCGTCTACAAAACCTATCAATATCAACTATCAATCATATTATTGTTATTATTGTACAATAAGTAAATACATAATAGTGCGCATGTATAGGTACATACATATGTAGATATATTTATAACTACGATGCGTATATGTCAAGTTTATTCATAAAATATTTTCTTAAAATTTTATGGTTTGACTCATGCCAGTTAAAATTGTTGAAGTCGTCAAATCGGTGGTAATGGTTTTTTTTTTTGCCTTTTCTTCTCTCAACAACAAAAGCTTGATCATCGTTGATTTCTATCTATTTATATTTATTTCCAATTAAAAATAAATAAAAAAAAAAAAATCTCTCGAGTAAACAAGCAACACAATCACAACGCGCAGAATAAGCAAAAAATAAACAAATAATGTAAAAAACATGCAAAGTCAATAAAAATATCTTTGGTCAGAATCTTATACATTTTGCCTTGAACATGAACTCTCTATGGTGCACCATCATACCATGCCATACGAAAAGAGACTTTCATCTCTCATACTGTGCGAATTCACTTAGCTCTAGTGCAACTAGGTGGTCATTGTCATGGATTTATTTGTGCAATAAATTATTATTGCGCAATTTCTTGTCAATAATATACATATACCTATATACATATCTATATAGAAAATTAATATTCTGTGTATCTATAGCATTGGTAGGTGCGGGGTACTGTTCAACCTATTTTATATAGAATTGCATTACCATATAATCACCTTGTACTTGTGCTCAAGTTCCACCAATTAGCACTTCTTTATGATATTAAATAAGTAATGGAATTGAAATTGAATGTGCCTGCCTAACGAAACATTTGCTAAGATAAGATGCTAGCGCAGAACCTGATTTCTCTGGGTACGTTTTTTGTAATGTATATTTGACAGTGGTATGTAATAATTGTACATATCTACATATAAATGTGTTGCATGGAGAAAGTTATGGATGCTGTAGGCAACAAAATAATCTTTCTCCATCAAGATATACCTTCTTATACATATATACATATGTATGTACTATATCATGAGCATGAGACGTTGATATTATTTTTGGAACCTCAAATATTATGTTTGGTAAATAAATTATTGACAATGTTTGAATTATGTTTTTGTCGATTATCATATGCCCCTATAGATAATATATATGTAGGAAGTTTTACTGGCATCAGTGTAATATTTATATTGCGTGTGTGCGATTTTACTTTCTTTCAGATTGATTAAATTAAAAAGTGAAATGAAGTTATACGGACGGTAAATTTACATATACATACATACATACCTATAGGATTTTAAATGTCACAATTTACATGATTATAAAATAAACTTACCTCGTTTACCTGGTTTTTTTTTTTTGATTTATTGATGGAATTTAGTAGATTTTTGTTTGCGATAGTCTCGGTCAAAGACCATTTATCTACCCACATTATATAGACAAAAATGAGAATGAATACGCACAAGACGAGAGTTGCATTATGTCACATAAATTATTACGATATTTATTTTGGCTAACTTCTTAAGTTACATCTACAACAACAACAACAACAAAATGGCCCATATATGTTACTTTTAAGAATTGACACATAATCGTAGGCAATATATAATTTTTTTAATAATTACGTGTAAGTATCCACAAATGGCTAACTATACTCGGGCGTTGAAGTGTAAAAAAAAAAAATTATAAATTAGTGTGTAATAAAAGAGCGTCGATGAATTATGTTAAATAATTTCTTTACACGTAAATTCCAATCGATTAACTAATTCAGAAATATTTATGGTTGTGGGTGTCTATTTTTTAAGATCTTTATTGTGTCCTGCCTTAAATACTCATCCATTATATCCATATATGTATGTAAGTGAGTAGCGGATTATTTGGATTTAGTGCGCTCACCTTTTTTTCCATATAATTTAATAAATAAGAAAAATTTATCGAAATCTTCGCTCTGGCACTTTCTTTATTTTGGAAAATTAAAAATTGTTGTTAAATTCATATAAATAAATATTCCATTTACTTTTTAATTTATTTTTAAATGTAAATTCTGTGTCCCATCTAAATAAAATAAAAAAAAAATTCTAGGGTGTTCTAGGGTGAAAAAAATGAGTCATGTATAAAATTACATCGAACCCATGAAGGTATAGAGAAATGAAAAAAAAAATCGGCAATTTTGTCAAAAATATTTGTCGAGAAAGTACTGATCGATTTATTTTTGGCCCCTTAACCAAAAAGGGTTTTTTTTTAGTTACATTTTGCTATAGTTTTACATTACCTGCATGAATTTTGAACGTCTCCCCCCTCCCACATAAAAGAAATTAATATATTTTTTTAATTATCATCAATAATTACTGATTTTTTGTTTTTATTTTTTGCAGAATAACAACTTGGATGACGAATTGACTTATTGATCATGTAAGTAGGTACATGGAAATTAGTTTAAATTTATTGCAAGTAAAAACAAATTTAATTAAATCTAAAACTTTCTTTCGATACAAATATTTTGCGAGATATTTCTTAGATTTTTATGCATTGAATAGGTCATTTGATTGAAAACAATCAAAATCTGCAGAATTGGAAAATATTTAACACTACCATTATAATTTAATGTCGTTCGTTTATTTAATAGATTTTTTTTAAATGTTTTTTTAGTCAGTGTATAGTGCGATTAAACTTGAAAGCATAAATAATCGCTATATTGAAGGGCATTAACAATATAATACAATTAAATAGAAATATTTACAAGTAATCAATACTCGTTACAAGATCAAAAAACATCGTTATGACCTGATTCCTGATCGATTTATTTACATCTGGGTGTTTGATTTTCATTTTCATTATTAGGTTAACGATCGTGTAAAGCTGTAAAAGTAACCAGTCACCATAAAACCTGTATGTAAATAAATAAATAAGCAACAATTCCGTTTTTTTTACCTTTTTAAACGGAATACGTAAGTCACAGCGAAGTGTAGAGACCTTAAACTTGCTCTTTAAATCTCGTTGAATATACCATTCCATTACAATAATAAACCAAAGTCAATGATCTGATACATTCTCGTATATTTGTAGTAAGATATTAATGTCACGATCAATACCTACCTAACCTAATACATACAATTTGCATACCCAAAATAAAATATTTTAATTTATGTAATCATTTATCGATAAAAGAATAGATAATAGTTTAGTTGAATTTTAGGTATGCTAATTAATTAATTAAAGGTAAGGTATGATCAATGAGTATTATTAAAATAAAAATTAATTTTTATGACATGCCGAATTCTACAAAATATGTCCATTAATATATATCTATGGAGAAATGATTAAGTAATTGGTTCTCTACTTTGAGATTGCGATGCCATCTATTGATGAATGATTTTGACTCCCAAATATTTTTCGAATCTGTTTCCATCAGCTATTAGACGTAAATATATGGAGAAAAATCGTATAAAGAATGAATTAATGTGAATGGACATTTTTAAATTCAAGTAGTAGATAGTGATAGATATTCTTACTGATATTATACCTATATAACACCATTCTGAAGGAAATATAGGTTATTAATTACAAAAATCTGACAATATCTAAACGGTTGAGTCATGAGGTCATAAATAAATAGCAACACTGCCAATTAACAGCTCGGAGCGATAATTATAAACAACAATTTATCATGGAAGGAAAATATGAAAATTTCCTTAATATGCAAATATACATAAGTAATAGGCAGGAACTAAGCGGAAGTAATAGATTTATTTTCTACACTACACAATCCACATGCAATTAAATATTTTGTATTAAATATCTACATAAGTGAAAATATTTTTTCTTGTTGGAAGACGCCTTTGAAATTTTGACAGCCTGAGTAATACTAACTAGATGAGGATTTTTCAAAAAATATTTTTAATCTAATTTAATTACCTACATCCTACACCAACATTGTTAAGTATTGCTAAGTATAACATACAATTTGTTAATTTACTCATAATAAATGACAAAAAAACAAAAAAAAGAATCTCAATAAACAAGTCACAAAATATTTTAATTAAATTAAATAACATGGCAATGGCATATCCTGTATCTATGTATGTAACTACAAAACCACATAAAATATATTCGGTGATGATAAAGTCAAATTACTAAATTAATAAAATAGTAGTAACATTATCCAATTTCAACCCATAATTAAATTTAGACAAACAACCGCAGTATTTTACTACAATTATGTAGTCAGGGTAATACACACCCATATTGTAGTATACTCTTAAATGTATTAATTACGTTCTGGTTGTTTGTATATAATATTTTCGGTTAATTTAAAAAGAATTTTTGTTAAATTAAACAATTCCATTATTATTTTGTTATCGTAAGAGATTTGTAATTAATTAATGTATAAATATGTATGTTTTATACATGTTTGTATAGTAAAACATATTGTTTGATGTTTTACTTATACATATACCATAATATTGAGTGAGGTTTAACAACTGTGAAAGAAAGATTATAGATAGATTATATTCCGGTATCCATCTAGTAATTTAATTAAATTAATTTTGGAAATGTTAAGAGCATTATCCACTACCACAAGTATGTACATATATGTATGTATGTAACCAAATGAAGTCCATGATTTTATAGTTTAATTATGAACCAAAGTAATTAACAACATTACTTAACCGCACTCAACTGTTATTATGCATATGTATGTACAAGACACAAGATAGATATTATACTCCTTATAGTTCATAATTTATTGTTTTTGATGTAATTAAATCACATTACATAAATACAAGAAGTATAGAAGAGTGATAGGTTTGGAATACCGATCGGTGAAACAAGTTAATTATTGGCAATTGGTTATAAAAACAATTCAATTTTAAATCTATTTTGTTATATCTATACTTTCTAGCTGTACTTACCAATTATTTGCTCTATCTATCTATCTATAGAGTATAGTTTTGCTACTGATGTTGTTAGATATCTTTTAGTAATAGATAGATAATAATCAAAGTACAAAATACTTCCTTGTCTGATGTCTATGTCATTTGCCACATCTCGTTTACCAATTAATTGAAAGTACATTTTGTACCGTACCTCGATTTTTCTATTTTTCATGTTCGTAATTAATGAATGACAAACGATAAATTATGTCCCTATTGGTAAATTATTGATTAGTTATTGGAAGGTTACCCATGTGCTATATAGTATATAATACTGATTATTGTAATTGAGAATTTATGGTCTAATATACCTTTTAATTATAGCATTTCATATTATTGTCAGAAAATATTTCGTATTTTCTGAAAGATATACCTAAAATATGATTTTCTAAGGTCTCTCTCTCACTCTCTCTATGTAAGTAAATCAATAATATTAAAGGACATTTTAGTTCCTATATTATTACAATTAATACAATTATATTGATTTTCCATATTTCTATATTTGGGACAGTTTTATTTCCTATGTTATTTTTGTAAATCCAACGTTTTCTATCAATATGTTGGGAAATTATTCATAATTTGTCCAATACTAGAAAATTTACTTATATAACTAAAATCATATACGTACGTAGTAATATTTACAACACTATAGGTAAATTTTACTAAAAATTAATTAACCATTTTTTCTTGTAGTAACTTTTTTGGTTAGATTTTTAACACTAGTTTTTTTTTGTTTCTAGCGAGACATTAAGTGCTATTATAAATTTTTATTTATATTGATTTTTGGCAAAATAAAATTTTAAGAGTTTTTTTAAAAAAAATAGAACGGAAGATCAAAAGAAGAAATTTCTGTTACCGTCATAATACAACTTCTTCTTATTCCCTTTTTGACCATTTCACTAAAGACCACCACTGAAGACTCACCGTGTAAAACCTACATATTCAAAATTTTTAAGTATAGGTATTAATCTGAAATTTTAAAGTCGTTAAGTCTAAACTCATCTTACTTACTTATATGATCAATTGATCATACATAGATTTCTGTTATTTCATATCTATTTCCTTATTTGTTTGTACTGAGTAATTGAAAAATTATTGCAACATTTTAACGTACATCAAAATAAATTTAACTTTCAAGAAAGTCTTTTTACTATTTTGTAAACAATTAAAAACTATTTAACCCGTTGATTAGTTTGTTAATTATATTGTAACACAAGATTGCTCATTGGCTTTTGACTACCTTTTACATACCATATAATTTGCAATTTTTTTTTTTTTCCAATTACTAAACCAGCATGCAGCAATAATAAACATTTATAGCGACGCTATCTAACCATCTCTGCTTCCTTCTTAGATTAAAAATCCGATTAATTGCATAATAATAATTGAAATGTTTATACCGCAGCTGAACGATGATTATTCAATACTTTTTATAGGGTAAAATATACTATGGCTGGGCACATCCCAAAAATCGTGACAACATTAGTTGACACCCATTTTGTAATTTATGTTTTGTGCCATTTTTTTTTTTTTTTTTTAATTTTTTTTTCGCGCATGATTAATTGTAGTTTCTCGTAAATTATCGATGTGCATAGTTTGGAATAAATATTGGAATGTGAAGTTATAATTTAATGGATTTGAAATAGTCTTATATAGTCTCTCTATGTAATTGTGCTCTCATTCAATTATATTATAAATTTATTGAGACTAACTATATGTAAACTTTAGTAATTTGAAGTAATTACACAATATTTTTAATGCCATTTACAATCAAAAGGTAAATAATAATAGAGTTCTTGACATCTGTACCTATATTCTATGGCATAATAGCAAATCATCGTTTCTCATTGAATTCTATTAATTTTTTTTTTTTTTTTTTTTGCAATATTAAGCAAAGAATTTGCAGAATTGTAATTATTAGATGGTAAAATAATTAAGGTAATGTTTATTAAGTTTACACGTTTTTATTGTTAAATGAATCACGATTATATTTTTGGAATTATTTATTACCCGCATAGAGTGTGTATATATATGTTTGTATTTCCCTGACCTTTCCAAATAATTTACCATTTTTTTTGTTTTTTTGCCTTCCATTGTATTTACGACCACCATTTTTGTTAATTACTGCTGGTTATAATAAAGGATGTTGCCTGGGATTAAACTTATATTTTTAGTATTTTGTAGGGATTTATTCTTGAAAAGATCTTCTAATTATCGTAAAATCATTGAATTCATGGAGTTGAACAACAGTTTGCAAAATTTCAGTCATAGCCAACGACAAACGACAAAACGACTTTGTATTGCTTTGAGTTGGTTTTATTTCTATTATTTTTTTTTCGCACATCTCTTGTCACTTTTCAAATATCCAACTTTAATCTCATCTATCTTCTTGATGATCAAAAACAAATTAATTTATTTATTTACTGTTACTTCTACCGAAGACATTAAAAACTAGTTAATAATGTAAATAACATTACGTATAGATACATATTTTTATGTAATGCGTTTTCTTTTTTGCGATACATTACTTGAAGACGAGTAGTATTATTAATTGTTTTTCTTTCCGTTAATTTCCATGTGATTGTTGTTGTTGTTGTTGTTTTTTTGTTGTTATACATTCAGGAAAACTTGCAATAAAATTGTGAAAGTTATATTGTTGCATTCCAGATGCAATTGTTGCTATACATATTGTTTTATTGTTGATATGTTCAGTGTTTATCTCGTTAAGGTTGCAATATATTGATTAAGTATTTAAATAGATTTTATTTTTATTATTTATTAATTTTTAAATGCTTAAGATTTGTTGATTTTTTATGGACATTAATAATAAAAGGTACACAGAGAAAATTGTATAGCTACATTTTTCCAAAAAGAACACCTAACTTTTTGGATATGATTTTTTATACACATATAAACTCTGTATAAAAAACAAAAAATAATAATTCAAACATTTTTATTTTTGTATATGCCTCTTTCCCTAATAAATTGGCCAAAATGACCGACCATCTTCTCAAAATATAAAATGGTATTTTTAAGACAAATCACAGCTGATCTGAAAATGTTTTTTCCCACTATAAAAAAATTTGTACTTACTTTAAATTTGTATTCCTCTTTTTTAAGCCACTCAAATGTTTTCCCTATAGATCACCCTTCTATTGCATATTTAAATTTAAGATAACAGTTGAATTCGCAATAAATTTTTAAAGTAGTCATGTTTTGAAAAATTGGCCATTGTGACAGGCCTGATGTGACTTTTTAAGCAGGGGAGAGAGCGTTTTTTTTGTACAGCAAAAAAAAAAAAAAATACATAAATAAAGCAGGAATTATTCATAGAGAGACATTTCATTTTGAACCAAACAATAAATGATAAATATACCCAATAAATGAGTCATTTTTTTGTGTGTTAGGCATTATGGCAAATAAACTGACAATGTCACCCTCCCCCACATTTACCCTAATTTTCGTTTACTGGATCTGTATAAAATGTATACTCGTCGTAAGTTTATCTAGTCTATATAAATGTACCATTTCCTATATTGCCGATTTTGTAACTTCTAAATCTAAAATACTGTGAAATTATGCCAAGTTCATACAAAAGATAATAAAAACAGAACCCCCCCGCATTCTTTAGCAATAAGAATAGATATCCATATTATACAATAGGCACATACTATATATATATATATAAAGGGATTACAGAGGGGCTTAGGCAATCATTGTTTATTCCCATAGCGAAAACGCTAACCTCGTCATCGTCACATTCATAGCATAATTCTGCACCAGAGATAAGGAGAAGATATCCCCATGCTATTTGCATAATTATGACATTAAAAATGCACAACAATACTGTAATTCAATTCTTTGCTTAGTTCATGATTAACATCTTAAGTTGTCTAAAAAAAAAAAAAAAAAAAAGGCAGAAAAAAAATAAAGAAAAGAAAAAACAATAATTAATATAAAATTCTGAAATGTGTAACTTTATTATGTCATTTATAATTTAGCAAATTATGTCTGAGAAAATGAAAGTAATTAGATTTCCGACAAGATGATAAAAAAGCGTGGAAATGTTGTTTTTTGCATAAAAATGTTTGTTAAGAACAGATTTTTAATTTATGTACATAATTTAGAGATTAAAAAAAAAAAAATCAAGAAACGAAATTTTTTTTACATTTAAGACACATTACTACACCAGCATGTTTCATGTTTGTTTATTCTTGACGCACACCGTATATATACAAAAGAACGCCGACCCTACCCCCCACCCCATTCCTTCATATAATCAATTTATGAAAATGCGAGGGTTTGAGACAAATATTAAAAGCATGGGAAATTTATTTCATGGTTTTTAGTCCCGCTGATAAATTTAATAAATCCCGGATGACAACCTGTCATACGAAAGATTATGAGTGACGGTATATAAAAAACGATGAGTTTTGTTATTATATGTCAAACGTTGATAGTCGAGCGTAAAAAAAAAAAATAAAAAAAAAATATTTTACGCTTTTAAAGCTCATAGCCTTTTTTTTACCGGTGGAAAGATTTTTTTCTATAAAAAAAAAAATTAAATAAAAAAATGCGACATACCTACCGGTAATATTGTGTTGGCATTAAAAGTACTTCAAACAGGGGCTTAGAAAATCAAAGTATCTAATATTTTCGATCAACAAGGTAATTTCTGTGTAGAAGAAAATGTTTTCCTTTTCGCATTAATGTTTGTCCTGGATCCATAGATATATTTATGGTTGTATCGTCTTTGCAACACCTTTTACGTCTTAAAGTTATACAACCAGATATTTTATAACAGAAAAGAAGTTTATATAAGAAGGGTACATTACTACATATAGTACATATGTAGTAGTTTCCATTTATTAAGATTTTTTTAATTGCTTCTCGGTTTTCGCGAAAAATAAATGATTGATTGCTAAATATCACGATCGATTTTGTTGTTTTGTTTGTTGTTTTTTCAACTCTGTTTAACGAGATCCCGTCATCTCAAAATTTTAGTACTCCAGCTTAATCAGCGCTTAATTTTAAATTTTCGATTTTTGAATAATAATAATAAGAATTGTTGTAATGTCGATTTTGTAACTTTGTTAAACAAATATTTTTACATGCATAGGGCGTAACGTTTGTCTAGGATGTCGGATCATCCTTAATGAGCCCTGTACTTATAATGTATATGGTATGGAAAAGTATTGGGAGACTTTATTTAATAGATGATAAGAAAACTATGTTGAATTTGAACACATCCATTAGATTTTGGTTTTGATGACCATGAAGTCTATTATTAATTGGAGATATTAATAAAAACCACAATTTTCATAAATATTCCCGCATCACAACAATGTAGGTATGTCTATTGTGTATTTGATTACAATTACAATTTAATGTAATCGACGGTTTAGTAATCGTGAGAGTAAAATTAAAAAAATATTTAAATATTCCAACAATGATTTGCAAAATTTTGTCGTCCTCGCTCGATTCATATTACATGATCGCATAATTGATCGACATTTTTTTGTTTTGTTTTATTTGTTTTTTTTTTTTGTCCACAAATTTATGTGTCTAAAAATGATGTAATCTATATGTGGAATATTATGATGACAAGAACTCAAACAAAAAATATTTGCATAAATTGTGATTACGGATCTTTTCAACGCTTTTGCCGCTCGCCTACCTCCCAAATTGCTAATACGATCGTGTACCATATAGTTTTATTTAATTGTTTTAAAATGGTCGTGATTTATTAAATTAACAACGACAACAACAAAAACAACAACAACAACAACAACAACAACAACAAAATAACAACGATCGATATTATACATTAAGAAGTATTGTTTGATTTATTTAACTATACCAAACATATATGGTAATCGATGTAAACAAAGGATTTTGTTATTATTTGAAGGTTAGAAGTACAGAAACTATTAATAATAATAACAATCTTTATTATTATTATTAATATGTATATTCATTCATAAACCGTAATTCATCATAGCAAAAACTATTATGTGGAGAGAATTTTCTTTTTATAGACATGCCAGAGTTTTCGGCTTCCAAAATATAATAATAATCGGTATGTCAGAAATATGTAGTTAATAAACATTATTTCAATGCCATTACCATTTCAATACAAAGAAGAAGAAAAAAAAATAACACTGAACAATCACTATAACTATTTGGTATGTCAATACTCTATTCCATGTACTTTATGCTTGATTTGAAGAGTTGTGTATTTAATATTGTACATTGTACAACAACTACCTATTATGGTGCAATTATCTGACAAAGGAGTGTTTTCAAATGTCACTAAAAGAGCATTTGGAATGAATTTTAAACATAGCCTCTATGTGGCTGAACTAGTGATTTGTGTAAAAAGGAACATCAATATGTCAAGGATGATCATTGTAATTGCTTTATATATTGGTGGGTACAGAATTTGTACATACCCAGATAAATATTAAAAGTTCAATAATTTTAAAATGTTATAATCGCTTTATAATGTAGGTTATTGATGTCTCAACTATGTATAAAATTGTTGTGTTTTCATCGCCGGGGCGAGTCTTGTGGCCTCCCCTCCAAAATACCCATCCATCTTTATCGGTCCTGTGCAGCCAAGTTTTTTCGCATCAATGCCAACACATGTCAGTTTACCGGAGCTTTGCTCTACTTTGTATTTAAATGTTAGGTTAGGTAAGCGGGGGGGGGGGGTATTGAGCTATTGATCCTTCACCACTGAGACTTAAAAGATCTATTGTAGATGCCTCTACTGATATTTAAATGTCCTCTATTACCGAGCTGTTATTAATGAATTGTAGCACCCGAGAGGGGCTGTTCTGTCGGATGTCGTTTGGAGTTAGACTGTAGATTCCTCTAGGTGGCGAAGCCTCTTATGGACCAAGGCCGGACAATCGCAGAGTATGTGTTCCGCTGTTTCGTCCTCTTCGTTCGACAGAAGCGGAATGAAGGGTCAGGTATTCTGCCGATTTTGTCGAGATGATATCTCAATTGGCAGTGACCTAATTATTTATACACAGACATTAGATTATAAATGCATTTAATCATTCAGTATCAATTAAAAGGCTTATAATAAATTAAAAATAATTAAATTAAATGTTAATGAAAATTAATATACTAAAATTTGGAATAATTTATAAAAAACACTCATATTTTATTTATTTTCATTTTAATATATATTTTTAAAAAAAAATTAATTTATATTTAAAATTGACATATTTTTAATTCTAATGGATGGACATCTATATTATGTACATTAGTTATGTATATATACATATAGATATGTATTATATTGATAGAAACTCAAATAATAAATTTTATATATTACCATTATTGAAGCTTTTTAATTAAAAATTTAATTTATATTGACTGACAGATTCATAACAGGTACTTCGCAAATATTCATTCAGGCATTGTTTTTAATGAACAAATATTGAAATAAATTTCAACCAATAATCGCAAATAAAGGGATATTAATTTATTGAAATTATGAATTGACTTCATATTTTTAATTTAATAATCTTTTTTTTTTAATCGTCCCAATTCTCAGTAAAATGAATAAGTTCAAAAAGCTCTTTTATATTATTGATTGAATGTTCTGTTGATTGTACTTTGTTATTGGTTCATTTTAATTAAAATAATTTGTTTGAATTTTTTTTCATTATTATTTCAATGCCTTAGGATGTGATATTAATAAATTATTAATTGGTGTAAAAATATGTTTTTGTACCGCGAATTATACCAAACAAAGTGAAAGAAAACTAATAAGCAATGCAAGGTATAGTTAGTGGGTATTTACTTTCTGGCTTAGCGCAGCATCCGTTCTAAGTGCCGTCTTATTATTATTAGGGAATAAGTTCAAAATAGCTATTAATTAATACTTATCCAGCAATAACTGTATTGTACTATAAATATATTATTGTTGTGAATATATTTATATTGATCGGGTTCGGGAATAATGTTTAGACTGGAATCAATTTTTTTACCGACATGTATTATATAGACAAAGGTAAATTGATAATTTTTGCGGTCAACATGTTGTACAATCAGCCAAAGTAGTAATTACTCAAAAATTCATATTTTATTTTACTTTAAATTTTCGGAGACATTTAAAAAAAATAGAGAATCAAAGCAAGTCCACATCTCAGGGGAATAAACAAAACGATTAATCAAAGGTTTTGTTTATTTGTAGAGACTAAAAAAAACAAACAAAAAAATTGCGAAACTCAAAAACGAAAAAACTTTCCCAACCAACAAAATAACATTTTAATAGAACTGGGTTTGTAGGAAGGCTGGTGATATTCTAAAATAAAGTAAAATAATCACCTCTCATTGTTTAGTGGCATGCTGGAAAAGAAAAATCATTTATTTTGAAATTAAATTAGAATTTGATACGAAAAACATTTTTATCATGTAGTGAAGAGAATCGCTTTTGTGACATTTGTTACAGTAAACGTTATAATTTATCAGTAATGGTCAAACTCAAACAAACATTTTTTTTTGTATGATTCGTTATCGTGAGTTGTGCACGAACCATTAATTTGCTTTTCTCATATTTTATTTAAATAAACTGTCAGATAACATGTACCAAACCATCATGTAGAAAATGTAGTAAAATATTTAGCACAGTGTTTGCTACATTTGCTATACATTCTGCCGCGTGTCAAATCAATCTCTTTTATTACATGCACAATTGCACAACCCTGCAGTTTAACTGACTATGATATAATGATTAATTGTGCCGTCATCACTTTTATATTATCTAGAACAAATAATTAAAATTTATACAGGAAATGCAGTGGTACCAAAATTATTTCTCCACAACGGTGTAAGTGAATAAGGACTAAAATCATAATACACCTTTTGCGAATATAACTCCACTTCCATACGTATTTTAGGTATACTGTTTCAATATTAACAAATTTTTTATTAAATTTACATAAAATCTAGCCTATATTTATTTAATTATCAATTAATTTACTATCAAGGATTTAATTAACTGAATTTGATTTAATATTTTTTTTTTGTTACTTTAAATTTAAAAGTAGAGCGTGATCCAAACAAAAAAACTTGTTAACCACAAAAACGATATTATTTGAAATACATAAATAATCGTACATACATATATCTTAAATTTTAGGCAAAAAAATACAGATAGATATTACCATTACTGAATACTGACTACATATCATTTCTATTGTGAAAGGTTACGAACAAAATGTTGATATTAATTTGATTTACGCTACCCATAGTAGTTAGTAATTTATTTTTTTTTTTTAGGTAGCTTATATATATTGGTATATATAGTATAGTTTATCTTGTTATGGATATCTTATACATATAT
>JANSTT010018003.1:0-15090 GCA_026745375.1 Platyura marginata | reverse complement strand
TAGACTAAAAAGTTCCACAAAATACCGTTATGGCGCTGCAATCAATTTTATATCATTTCTAAGGTTTTTAATCATTCGTATTTAATTAATCCCTTTGTTAATTTATTGTACAGACAAAATAGAAAGTTGTAAATAATAAACATATAGCAAATTTTTCCTTCTTTACTCGTTTTTCTTTAGAATTGAATTCATTTGAGAACAAATATTCTTATTTTATGCAGTTTCCTACACATATAGTCAAGTAAATGTAAAATAAACTAGTATCGCAACTCCATTTAGTTTGATATTTTTATTATACATTTTTGTATGTCATATAGAGCGGAGGTAAATATGTATATCCAAGTGTTTTATACTCCATTGAGCATCTAATGAGTATCAATGATAATGTACATGTTTAACATACATATTTAGATCTGTTACTGCCGTTCTCAATGCTGAAACCAAAAAGCTTTTTATTCCTTTGTGTATACTCCCTATTCATATACAATATATGTACATAAACGATAGATATGAGCATACAAAGTTTCATGTTACGGCTTTTCACATAATTCCATACTTTTCCTCTTTTTTGATCCCTATACATATGTCTTCATCGTTCAACTTATTGTATATTTCTGTATCTTTTAGTAATGTTACTGTAACTAAGCAGTTAGGTAAGTAAACCAGCACAGTTACGATAAATATTTTCTCTCACGACTTTAGTTATTTTAAATTTAGTAATTTTTTCAATATTCAAGATTCTTAAAAGTGAATTTGTTCTTTAATGATTTTTTTTTTTTTTGAACCTAACAATTTTTAAGCTGACTTTCCTAAGGAATGTATAAAATATTATCGTGCGCATCTTAGTTTTAACCCTTTCCGAACTAAATCCAATATATTAGACAATTTTTTTTCTATAAATTGAACTTGGTTCTGAAAGGGTTAATTAACTAAAGAAACTAAAACTAGAGAAAATGAATAGAACTTTTTTTTTTACTGAAGCCCATTAGTTTGATTTCCACTATATAGCTGCTCCATAAATTATTATTATTAATTCGTTCAGTAAAAAAAATGTAATGGCCATGTAACAAAATAACACAAAATACGAAATCTATTCATCTTTTATAAAGGGTAATGTCTACAAAAACGAATTAAATTTATTATATTGAGGCGGCAGGTCTTTAAATTAGATATCTCTAAGTATAATAAAGGAAGCTTCTTATTACAGTTATTCCCTTCGAAACCATATTTTCCCATTTATGAAATTCGTATTATTAAATTATTTTCTAAAATATAGACATTAATTATAAATTTGAAAAGTCATATTTCCTCTTTCTGTAATAAATTCGATATTTTCAATTTTCCCAAGATTATAAATCAGAAACTTTTCTGTTGTATACGAAAAAAAAAAAAAAAAATTATAATCACGCAAAGCGGCAATTAAAATGAACACACTTTCATTTGAATTCATCCATAATGAGAATTTCCATCGAAGAAACCAATTAATGTAGCCCCACTGAGTATACAGTCGTAATACCATAAATTCAAGTTCAATAAAATTTAATTCAATCAATTTGAATTACAAAAATTATTGCTTGAAGCGATTTAATATTTTTGTTTTTTTTTGGCCTAGGTTGGTTCTATATCGGGGATATCGGGGAAAGAATGGAATATATACCAGCAAAATATGAGTTTCCATAGATTTTTCATTAAAAAAAAAAAATTTTTTTATTTACACCCCATCTAAGTTTAAAAATATTTCAACAATTTACTATTTATTATCTTTTATTATTTATTATTATTAGAAACATTTGCCCCGGTCTCCCCTACAAATTTAATGATATATTATTTGAGGAAGTATATTTTGTTATCATAGTGATATTAAAAAATGTACTTTTATCTTTCATTTTTACAACTGTGTACACACGAGATATGTACAGTACATGCATTGTATTTATTGAAAAATATATACATATATGAAGTTATAGAAATTAATATAAAGAAATCGAAAGCAAAATAACCAACAATAATACAACAATAAATTCAGAAAATAGAAGAAGGAAAACAATAATAATAAGAAAAAACATATCATAAGATTAAAGATAAATAAATATGCAGGATCTTAATTTAAATTAAATTACGATAATTATTTAGGTTTTAAAAATCGAACTCAATCTAAAAAGCCAATTCCGGAACTTTATCTGAAGGAGCATATCGGATATATATGTATCAACATATTAAGTGGCAACAGGCAATAAATGGGTGCAAGAGTCTGAGTAATAAGAATTTGAAGGGAAGTATAAGAAAAAACTTCAAACGAAGCGAAGCGCCCGCCCACAATGTTTAGTTTAAAGACATTATTTCTGTTGTACTAACGAATTATGTACTTAAATTTTACGATTATTGTGTAACATTGCAAAATTCCGCTTTTTTACACTCCCATTCGTGACTATTTAACCCTAATCATACTAGGTTGTGACTCTGAGTCACATTATATTTTAGAATATTTTAAATTCTTTTATAACAATTGGATTAATGTGTAAAGTGAAATATTGTGACGTTTTGTTTATCAGAAAAATAACGCAGCATGATTATAGGATTAAGGTGGATACGAACCACCCGGTTTTTGGCCAAACGAGTCAACTCGACAATTGCCGTCGATTCGAATTTTTTTTGCAGAAAAAACTTTCAATTTCAAACTAATAGGATTTAAATCCACTGCAATCCACATGCATATTATGGTAATTAACAGTCACTGATCGGTTTTGACGTTATTTTGAGTCAAAAATTTACGTATTTTTAAAATTCAATTACCTACCAAAATATATAAATTTTTAGACAATAGAAATTGTTCTTTGGCACATCAAATTCAATTAAATTTTTTTCTGCAGTTCAATAGTTGCAAATTTATTGCAAGAATTAAAAATACATTTCTTCATTTAGGTAAATATTTAATATTCAGACAATATTTAGAAATTATGTTAGTTGTTAAATATTTAGTTACACATATAGACGGAGAAATGTATTAAATGTCTGAAAACCCGCTATACAATGTACACATAAAGTAATTTAATTAATTAAACAATTTGAAGTAATTATAAATCTAGAATTTCGTAATAATATCTCATGTATCATATTAAAAGAAATTTATATGTATGTATGTATGTTTGTATGTATGTATGTATGTATTTAGGTACCTAATGTATAATTAATGATATATGTATACCGACAAAAATTGCGAATGAAGTTTTTCAAGTAATATATCAAGAATGTGTCGCTTTTGTTAAGGCATAAAGTTATTTTAGGTACCATTATTATGGGTATATGGATGTGCCTACTCTATATATATATACTTATATATAAATATATATATAAATTCATACGTGCTAATATAAATACAGTGTATCAAAACGAATGTTTTACATATTTGTACTTAGGGGAAAAAGCTATGATCACATTCTTCATTTTCTGTCATTGGGGTTGTGTTGTCAGATTGAGAGTTAAATCATATTTTAAGAATTTCTCACCTGGAAAATTACTTGAAAGGATGAATGCGTAGTATTTATGAATAAAAATGAATCCCAGATTTCATATAAAAAAAAAAAATATTTTTTATTTTTTATTTTTTTTTTTTTGGTATAATTTTTTGATGTAAAATTTTATTATGAATATTTTATGGTAGGTAGTAGGTAGTGGGTAGAGATAGGATTTATTTTATCACAGGAAAGACGACATTATAGCCATAATAATTATATTTTATTTTATTTCTGCACAACGTTTTATTTATATTTCGTAGAATATTTGAATTTTAATTAAGTAATTAGTTAGGGATATAAATTATAAAGGCTCTGAGAGAACGTATCTCGGGACAATGCAAGGAAGGGATTCATTCAGTTGGGGCTTTAGAGAAACACTGACACATGTGATTAATATAATTAATACAAAATTTCTGAAGGAAGTTCACCGAGAGAAATATTTTCAAATTTTTAAAATAATAAAATTATGGCTTAATCAACATTTTGAATATTCTGTCAATATTGAACGATGATATTGCCTCTTATCCAAATAATCCAATAGGAGTAAGCGCATCTTTTTCCTTCGATTCAGAGGAACTTTTATAGAATGGTCCGTAATATATTTGTTTTTACAAAAACAAAAAAAAAATAAAAAAATGGTTCGGAAAAACACCATTTAAAGATAAGTACACTGTTTCTACGTTATGATTTCCATTTTATGCCATATACAATTATACATATATAATAATATCAAACATTTTCGGATAATTATTAATTCGCAAAGTATATTTTCCATGATGTTTTCTATAAAATTTGATGAGAACTCGGTTTACATTGTTTTTCAATTAAATAGACGTTCCTATTGTGCGTATAAGAGTATTTAGCATTGTTTTGACAATATAATCGCTCTATGTTACATTAAAAAGATAAATTGCCGGTGAACTCCCATTTGGGGAATATAATACACCGAAAATAAATTCACAAGAATTTACTCAATGGTAAAAACAACTAAATACTTACAATTGTTGTATGGAGACAAAATTTTAATTAAAATTACATTAAAATTTCTGTTGCTTATATGAATAATTAAATAATGCATACATACACGAATATAATATGCGATACATACCTAAAACCTCCAAGGGTCTAAGGTATATACCTTAATTAATTATAATTTCAGTTTTGTTTAAAAAAATATGCAAAATTTTTATTTAAATTGACATTGACAAAAAAAAAAGAAAAAGAAAAGTTTTTCCTTAACTTTGTTAACTGAGTTTGCCATTTTTTAATGATTCTATCCAAGCACATCTATGATGATCATATAAGCAAAGTGATGGCGTGGGAGTTTTTTTAATTAATGTAGATAGGTAGTAATAAACTTTACTAATTAATTATAATATTTGATAAACTGAAAATTTTCAATATTTTCGAGTTTGTTTTTCTTTTTAAAAGTTACGTTGTTAGGAATAAAATGTTACAATTGAATTTATTACAACACTTAGCTATACATCACCTTAATTTAATTTGATTTATGTGCAAAAAATAGCGCCGCCGTCCATCAAATCTTTAAAAATTTGTCAACGCCATAAATAACTGTTCTTGTAATAATAAATTGGAATTAGTTTTGAATACAACAAGAAAATTACATTGGAAAAACTTTTCCACATAAATAAATTTATTTAAATACAGGCCAAACAAAAATATGAATATTTTCACTTTCCAACAATAAAAGAAATTTTCAAACATATAAATTGAATAAATTTGTCAAAAAATTTGTTTTTATTCACGCTAAATATAAATGTCTGTATCTACACAATGCGAAAACTACCTCCAAAAACATATATGGTAGGTACATATTTATATTCAAAATACAAGCTTTTCAGTTTTTTTTGTTTGTTTTTTTTTTTAAATTGGAAAAATATTGATTTATTATTTATTATCATATTTATATCGTTAAATTCAACAGAAATTAATTTTTCTGAAAAATCAGTTTTCCATTAATCGCCATTTTACGTATACATATTTAATTTCGATTGAACGAGCGCAAAGATTTAATTTTTTATTTATACAGTTGGTTTGTATTGTTTTGATATAATCATCGGAAAACTATTCAAAAATGTCACACTTTACCAAAAATGTCGCTCGTATTACTAATACAGTGAAACCTGCCTAAGACGGAACCTCAAGGGACCGGGAAATATTTCGGTCTTAAACAGGTTTGTGTCATAACTACCACAGAGTTAATAAAAAATATCTTTTTATTCTTAATTTTTAATGTACAGTGGCGAACCTAATTGTCTTTCCTCCCAAAATATTGGCCTATTTTTAACAAAGTGTAACTGCATATACATATATATATCAGATCAATTTTTTAAAAAATGGCCAATATTTTGGGTGTACGTAGACTTATGTTCGCCACTGTACGTACATGGATATGTAGTACATTTGGTTTATTGTTGCTTTGAATGGAAAAATCAATTTAAAAAAAATGCAGGTTTCAGTCTTTTACAGTCTCCCTCTTAGGCAGTTTTCACTGTATATATATATATATATATAAAAAATATGCTCTAAAAATCTGTCCCAAAAATCTATCGACAATGACTCGTTAAAAAAATCACTAACGCTCCACTATAATACTGAGACTGTCATCAAACATTAGTTCCGTTTTGGATGGATACACATCCATATCCGTAATACAGCCTTATGACTTACGAAATGAATCCGACTGACCACGGAATTAGCACCATAAATTAAATGACCACTAGACCACTAGTAACGACTGTATCTCTGTATTTGCGTATGTCTAGAAGCAATTTTGTATGATTTTGAGATGACACTTTAATCTGCCAAGAAACGTGTTACTTTATATACTTTTTTGTGGAGGAACATAGGACCAATTAAGAAGAAATTGTGGCTAATGTAGCGTTCTGCAAAAATTTTAGCATTTCCGTTTATTGTTCCCATATCGCTTTGTGTTCCCATATCGCCCATGACTATATCTGCCAGTGTTTGTACTTTCGCAATAAAAACATTTAAGATTTCTTTTAATTACATACTAACAACATTTTACAGAGAAAAAACCTTTGTTTTTATTTCATCGCCAACGTAGATTTTATTAATTTTAAACAACTTTTAAGAAGTTCTAAACAAAGGTAAGTAGAAAAATATGCAATTTTTGTTTCGTACAAAATTTTAAATTCATAAATGTTACCCCCATCAACCCATACATTGTACATTACATACATTATGTAGGTATATGCTTAAAAAATATTACTAAGCATTCATGTGCTAAAAAGTATTTAAAATTAATTTAAAATTGGGTAATGGGTACTTAAGTAGGCAGGTATACTGACTCATCCAGTTTAGTTACAAACTTTACCAATTAATAACCAAGAAAATGGATACACATGGAAATTTAATCTTGTCGGTATTCATAATCTGTTTAAGTTCAGCTTTCAAATAAAATTGTTTTTCGTTTTATACTCATGGCAGGTGATTATAGAATATTTATTGTAATACAGATGTGTACACTAGGAGGTCTAAAAATCTTAATAACAAGTACACACTGAAACTATTAAGTATAATTTAAAAAATGCCTATTGACCACATAATACAAATAAATAAAGCCCAACTAAAAGTAATAATAATAAAACTATAAATGAAAATGATCATTACCTACAGTTCAAAATTAAATTCGGAAACCCTGCAACAGCAAGCATCCCAAAAAGTGATTAGTTTTTTAAAATCTATACAAAAATGTTTACGACAAGTCCCTGTGAAACATATAAGGAGTTTCACAGGGACTTGTCGTAAACATTTTGTTGCATATTAATATATTGATAGATAGTGAATTAAATAATATGATCCCATGCACGAAAAATGAGGACACCATATTTGAGTAAGTATGTATGGATATTGGTTTAGACTTTCTTAACCATAGGTAGGCTTTTTTGGCTGTCTCCACAACTCCTCGCCACATCTGTTTGTTTTCAGCCAACGTCGATTTCTTTTTATTAGGGGAGGGCATTGATCTCCCGCTCAAACCTCTTTCGGAGGGGCTATTTACATCATTTTAGGTGAAAACCCGGCAACTGCCAACCTCTACAAATTATCATACTTAAGATGTTTTTTTTTAACATTTGAAATGTTTTCTTTCGTAGAATCGGCGACTTTCAGCGATAATTCCCTAAAATGATCCCTTAAAGTCTAGTAGGTCTAAGTGGAATTTGAGCCACCCGGCCCAAAGATTAATCTCCGCATGAGATAAAAACACTTAATAATTTTACTTTCAGACAGGGATCGATCCCGGGCCCACCCGTTTCTAATGATATCACCTCTACCACTAGAGCCATTTGGTCGGTTTATGGGTAGGTATTGCAAATTATCAAGGATATACAAGGATATACAAGGATTGTCTAAGTTCAATAAGCTTTAACACAAATATACATGAATAGACCAAGTCTGGCAAAATAAATCGATGCTGCTTTTAAAACCAAATGGTCAACTACAGTATACATTACGCTATCCTATAGTTATATTCATAATATCTAAATATTTATGGAATTCACTTATGAAAAATTATCCTAATATCAAGAAGACAGAAAATGGTCCTAAATATGCTATGTCCACATTGAGAAGGTCGAATATTTTCTCAAAAGCATTTAATTTCATTAACTTGTTTGCGAAGCCATAAAATATTCTTTTTGTATGTATATGGATTTTCCATGGGAAACAAATGATGATTAAAACAAAAATATTTTTTCTGTGTGCGAATTTCTAAGAGAATTGTTCATTATGTGCCCCCAATTCATAAAATATTTCCTTTATTCGCTCAATTTTTTCCACACCAAATAAACAAGTTCTATAATACTCTAAACTAAAGGGCCTATTGTAATTGCATGGATATTACCGAGCCGTTATTTTGTGTGCATAATATTTTAAAAAAATGGAATTTAATTGGCATATCTTTAGGTTGGTGTCAGGGTCGGTTAAGTGTTTTATATGTGGGTGCGTTGCACAAAAGTTTATATTACATTCTCATCTTATTAATTCGTAGGTAGTCACATTTTGTGCATGCGAGTAAAATTTTTATTTTTGAACATTTTATATAACATGTTTTTCTTAAAAATAGCCTTATTCATTTACATATTTTATGAAAAATGAAAAAATAGTTAAACATGGATGACTATACAAAGTACCTTTGAAATTCTTACTTTAATCCGCCTAACTTCATTAATTTGTTTAATATTATAACTAAGATAATCTTACTTGAAGTAAAATTTTATTTCCAATCTTTTTTGTCTTATAAATTATTTTCGATTTTCTAACAAAATATCGAAAAAATCATCAAAATATGCAATACAAAAACTGGGTATTCTACAAGAGAATTTCTCTATGCTTCTATTTCTAAGCTTCGTTACTGATGACTCGACTCTGCTCTGTGTGGTAATAATATTACTTGAGAATTTAGTTCAATTTTATGTAATTTGAGAAACTAATTTCCTTGAGAGCATTGTAACATAACGGAATAATGGGCTACAATATAATATGGAAATTTAATTTCATTCTCAAGGTCAACATTTTAGGATGTTTTTATTATTTTCGGTCGACAAAATGTCACTGCCCCTAACAGATCGTTTTCATAAAGTTGAAACTCGTACAATGTTACAACGTCAAAAACCGGCATGATATCTTCGAAACACTTCATGACAAAAATACTATGTGCAATGCATACAAATGAGATTTTCTTTGCTTCCCTAAATTAAAGTAGGTATATGTACCGTATATATGTATACATAGAATAGATGTATTGTCTTTTTATATGTCTATTCGAATGCGAATCATTTTGATAATCCAGGGTAAATGTCTAACCCGTATAACTTAACGCAACCACCACTAATTATAGTACGCACGAATTACTTTTCACGGCCAACAGACTTTTTCTTCATACAATGGAACACAAAGCTTGTTTTTCTATTGTTCCATACTGGTTTCAGTGTTGGAACAGTAAAATTGCTTTTAAGAAGGGTACATTTTTTTCCTTGTCAAATAGCAAACGACATCAATTCTCCAAAAAAAAAAAAAAAACTCCATCCAGTGATATTTATGGTGTACCTACTACTCCATACATATATTTATATCAAATTAGGGAAAAAGTTGCAAATCGCATTTATGCCGACAGCTTTTGTGAGGGATTTGTTTTTATGAGCTTTTCGATTTATTTTCGGAAAATATATTATACATGACTATAAAACCAATCATGAACCTAAAAAAAAAACTCCGATTCTATACTATTCCTCTTAAATCGGGTTATCTTGGTAAATTTTAGGGAAAAGCAATTCGTGTTCGGATGCCTTTATATAGGTATACCAATCGCAATCATCTTACATATGTATGTATACCACCTCTAGTACATATAAATGACACAAAATCGGGTATCAGAAACGTTTCTCGAAAATTGCAATTATAATAAATACCAATAAAATTATCTCTTTTCTTCAAGGGATTCGTATTTGACTGGAACGTTTATATTTCATAACTTTCTGATGTTTTTCTAAAAAAAAAAAATTATAAAACGTATTTAATATTAAATATGAAAGAGGACGTTATTTGTTAAGAAACCCTAACCTTTATCTTTATAAATCTTTCAACACAATGATATTTTCTTATTCTTTTTTTTTTATATAAAATAAGTAAAGTATATAACTACAATTGAAGACAATTTACTAAAGTATCCACTTCTTTTAAAAATATTTGTCACATTATTTAATAAATTTTATATATGCCACTACCTACCAACCTATGTATGTATAGAAAAAAAATAAAATTGCCAGTCACATTGCTTCCATCCAATATTATATGTGTATGTATAACTTTTGTAAATTGAGTTCCAAAAAAACAATTATACTCTCCAACTCTCAATTTTCGGCCAACTAGAATGAAATTTTGAGCAGATTGGTAAATTTTGGTTAAATTTAATTACATATTCGAAAAACAATTTCAGTCAAAATATTAGATTTTTTATTATCTACATGTTTTTACCACTGCCAAAAGAGCTACAATCCAGAAAATTGTAATTTAAATTTATTTTAATTTGAATCTTCCAATTCGGTTATTTCAATATAAATCCGGCTTTAATTTTGTAAATACAAAAAAAAAAAATGTTTAAATACAAATCGATCAGTTATTAAGTGTTCTCCATTTTGATTTTCCGAATGTTTATTTAAATTGAAGATATTTAAAACTAAAAATTTCCAAACTAATTGAGAAATTGCAAATTAGGTACATTATCGTTTTGGCAGTTTATAAATGGCGATAAAAATAATTTTAATAATAGTAATGACCCTTCACAAGGTCATATTATGAACCTTATTACTACGAAGCATTTTTTTTTTAAAATGAGAAAATTTACGACAATATTTCCAATTAAATCCCAAGAAAAATGTGGACAAATCTATGGATAAAACATTTTTTGGTTAACAGCTTAATGTTCCAGTATGGTGCACCTTAAAAATGTTTATATTTTAAAAAATTGGTTGGCAAAAAATTTATTTTTTTTAAAAATACAAAGTTTCAAAATTATTTCTTTAAAATTGTACCATACTTTTGTAAAGATCATCGAAAAAACGGGTCAAAATAATGTTACCCCTCTCAATTTTTTGGTTTCTTAAAAATGATTTGTAGTTTTTCATAGTTAATCAATAAATATTAAGAGTGACGCTCATGAAGACAACATCATAGAGGTACCAATACACCGTCCGCTGATTGAAAATATTGGGGCGCACAATAATACGCATATTATGCAAATTTATACGTTTTGCTTCTAAGTAAATATATATGTAAGTATGTGTGTAGATTCAAAAAAGTGTTAGGCGGGGACTACTCCTCTAGCGGACCCCTATATCTATGCGTATACTATGTACAACATTTTTATTGCTTGCAAGAGAGTTATTTAATTCATAAAAACATACAAAACCCATAAAAACTTGTAAACATTTTTTTTTTATTTAAAATTTATTCTCCGAAACCTATTAATTTTTCCTTTTTCATATATATATATATATATATAAAAGTGGGTGGAAGCAGAAAAAAACATAATCTTTTTACTGACGATGACACATTATTTTTCGCAACGTTTTTCATATATTTTTTTTTTCTTCCTCTATTTTTGTCGAAATGAATCTATGCGATTTTGATATAAATCTCTCTCATAAAAATGCGTTTGACAAAAATATTGTTGGTGGGTGCTGTTTCTTTTTAAAATTCCATTACGAAGTGGGTCTACTTTATCATTAAGTAGATTGAAATTTAACTTAAGAAGATTTCTTTTCTGTACAAATTACGACAACAGAGAGAGAGAAAGAGAGAGAGAGAGAGAGATTTAAATAGCAAATGGAAATTTTGATTTATATGTTTTTCATTCAAACAAAATCAAAACTCATTTTACATTAGGAAAGAAAATAAAAGTTCTAAAAAGAATTGGTATACACGATGTTAAAGAACAGTGTTTGCAAGTTGTATTCGATGGATTAAGAACGTTCATGACACCAGGATACCTGTTTTTTTTTTTTTTTTTTAGAAGCTAAATTAACGGATACCTACCTACCAATTTAGTTTAGCTACAATTTTTCGAAATTCCAATTTAACAAGTAATTGATTTTAAACTTTATCAGCAGAATTCCGTATGGTAAATGTATCGTAAAATCAATTTTTTTTTTCTTTCTTTTTGTTTGTTAATAAATGACATCCAAAAAGAGTGATTTACAATTGAAAAGTTTTTGTGGATATTCTTCTTTTTAACATAAAAATAAAATGGAAATTCTTTCCACTATCTATAAAAGTCTCCTGATTTACTCCACAATTGAAAATGAAAATATATATATAAGTATATAATATAAATGTTAACAGTTTTCGTTTTATGGCTTCAGAAAAATATGGAAAAATGCAAATTTTTCAAGCATAAAAATAAGATTACCAAAAGAAAAGGCATTACATTTTCAACAACATCCAATATTGCACAATTTTTTTTTTTTAAAACGTACAAAGCTACGAAATATGTATGCAGGTAAAAAGTTTGCACTTGATGTTTATATTAAAAATATGGTTATTATTTCGAAAATCGCAATAAATAATTTTCTGTTTTCATCGGAAAGAAATGCCTAAGCGTTGTAGGGGAGACTGGGGCGACATAGAGCCGTCCAATTTACTCAGAGCCAGTATATTTAATTTTAAAATGTAGTACTACGTTTTATAGAGTATTCAATTCTGCATATTTGCCATATAATCTAAATGTGAATTTGTGCACCACCAACCATTGACGGCGATAAATGATTTTTTTTTTGGTTATTTACAAGGCACGTGCAGCAACTTTTTTTTAGTTTTTCTTTTTATTTAAAGTGCTCAATTGTGACAACTCATTCTTAATCTGTTCTAAATTTATCGTAGATTTTAATCCAATATCGTAAATTTTAATCCAGTTACTAAAAATGCACTAATTGTTAAAAACAAACTGCACTTACTGAAGTAACTGAATACATTAGTAAATAAGTTTATACCCTAATCTATTTATTGTAATTTCTTGGTCCAAATCATGCTTTTATTCAGATATTTTCACTATGCGCCAAGTCACCCCGAGATCGCAGAGGGGCGATATTTTTCACTTTTTAACACAGAAAATTAATAATTAGGAGTTAAATTTTTTTTAAAGTACATAACTGAGATTTCAAGCTTTAAAATGAGATATTATCCACCCGAATATATTGAACCGTTTTTGAGTAAATTACGTTTTTAAAAATTTGCGCCATTGCCCCGGTCTCCCCTATTTGCGACAACGATAAAAGCATCATTTTAAAATCATTTTAAAAAAAAAGGTGACTTGAATAGAACGCTTAGGCGATAAGTACAAATAATAAATTAAAATTACTAAAATACCAAAAATTAATTACATTTTATTCGATAATGTGGTGAAAAGAGGTGACTTTAAGGTGGCTTACAAATTTTTATGGAGAACCAGAAGGTATTTTTTAATTTTACCATTCTATCGATCAGGACAAAATGTTTTTGTTGATTTTACGACAACACTGTCGGCGCTTTATTTGAATAAATAAATGCACAGTGGGCGTACTCTTCAAGAATAACGCCTAGGCGTTTTTTTTTCTAGTGAATACAGTAGAATATTAAATATCTGTCAGTACTTGTTAAAAGTTATTTACAACTCTGGATGACAACAAATCAAAAAAAAGGCTGAATTTGTTATTTTAAGAAATAATTTTTATTTTGAGGAAATTTTTTTTCTTAATTATTTTAAATAAAGAATTTGTGAATAAGGATTAATTGTCGAGACCATTTGACTTTATGCAATTTTATTTTATTATTTTAAAATGCGACTAATCTAAAGAATAAGTTGACCCTACGTCACAGTATTAAATAAATAAAGGATTCGATTTATAGAACTTTTTAAATGGATGGTAAAAAAAAACCATTTGCCCTGGTATATGACAACAATGTTGACTATAATAGGACGAATCTATCATCGAAGTAATTTAATCTCGTTTTCCATTTGAATTGTAATTAATACAGAAAATTGATTGAAATTGTGGGACATTTTCCGATAATTGTAACGTATTTAAAACCGCATTCATTCACCGCAATCATTTTGATTTAATGGACATTTTACAGAAAACTGTAAGCTCCCGGACTTACCTCAATATTTTTGATTTATTTATTTTGAAGAATTTTGAAATTGATAAATTACGAAAATGTTGTTAGAAATCCCTCTATTCAAATAATATTTCTGATGGTGTTTACTTAAATATGTCTGGAGGTCTAGCTAGATAGGTATGTGGGTATGAAATAAATTTTCTTTGAAGCTTTGAACTATCAAAATTTCGGGTTTATCCCATCTCACAATGTTACGAATGCGTAACTATGATATAATAATAGCCATAAATGTACCGAAAAATATTCTCTCTAAAATATTCATATATCAATCTTGTCGGGCATTAGTAACATAGGTTGTAAGATATTTATCACTTAAAGATCTACATAAATTTTTGGCAAATAATAAAATGCATCTTAAACAGAGCGTAAATTAAATACCAACATCAAGATTAGGGTTGAGAAAATTCCTCAAAATTATTATTTTATAGATTTTAAATTTGTGTCATATATTCGGGTTACCATATATCTTTGGAGCCACTTTACATAATGTAAATGCTATAAGTTTAATGAATTATAATCACACATGTATGTAAATATATTGGTGAACATTTACATTTACATTTAAATTAACCAAACCAATATGTAAAGAGATAGATTCATAAATTTATTATTATTATTATTAATTCGACCACAGACCACACAGCATTATAGGTTTTTTTTCGGTATTTTACATTACATTTCTATTCAATTAAATTACCGATGAATAAACCATAGAATAATTTTAACCCTCGCTTACTAACATCTGAGTCGATTTGACCCAAAACGAAAAAAACACATTTAAAACATTACATAATGATACTTGACAATAACAGTAATCATTGATTGTTTAGTATGGAGGTTTAATAAAATTTTAGCACGGTTTTCTGTAAGTTACTGG
>JANSTT010018002.1:0-15090 GCA_026745375.1 Platyura marginata | reverse complement strand
GTATTAAGGGGCGTTACAAACTCCGTACCAAAGTTATAATACCCTTGATTAACATCATACGGGTATAAAAACAAAAGGAGAAAAAAAGGACGACGAAATAATAAATTAAAAAAGAAAATAATACTACCTTAGATAATTAGATACATGATTTTTATAAACCTTTGCGAGAATCTATACTTTACGTATGTAGATAGAAAGATCATTCCAAGTGGTGATCCTACTAACGAAGAACGATAAGTTATATTGATTTACATAATATTAATAGAAGAATCAGAGAATCAGAGTAAAAATTAAGATATGAGATGATATAAAACGTTTGATATTTGAACAAAACAATCACTAACACTTCACTTCATTGACTTAATTTTTTAGCAATAAAATCAGTCAACAGCTGAGCTGAGCCGTCTCAATTTAAAGATCCCATCCCCATTAAACTTTATTTCCATAAGCTGTGCAAACCAAAAATGGCAAACATCATATATCGAATCGAACAATTAAAAATTGCACAAACAAAATAAAAATAGTCATGAGAAGAGCAAAGAAAATCGAATACGGAACTATGTATAAGACGAGAAGAAAATTGACAAGACAAAAAAAGAAGGAATAATTCATTTAAGACAAAGAAAATAATGTGAAGGAAAAATAAATAAGAAGAAGGAGAAGGATCTCAAAAAAGATATAAAAAAGGATTCAAGAAATATTAATATTACGGACTAAGGGAAAATAGGGAAAATTTGCGAAAACGGTAAAAGGATTTAAAAATGGCTATTACTGTGGATATTTTTTGATAAGTCTTTTCATTGAACATTTAGGGTTGGAATATAGGGTTGACAAAATTATTCAGAACTTAGTAAAAATAACCAGAACAGGAGCCAACTAATCATGCAAAGAGATTCTCATAAAGCATTTTGGTAGTATTTTTTGTCATTTGTATCACAAAATTTCTATTTAACTATTATAGGGGAAACATCACAATGATTGGTATAACAAATTAAATAATTTATATTAGATGCTACTTCTCGTTCAGCTTAAATATATATCCATTAACAAAAATGCACTAACATTGACAGTTCATAAATCATAATCAAAGCTTACATATCCACAAAGAACGACCCTCGACAGATAAAAGAATTTTGACTTAAGGCAGTTTCACTACATATATAAAAAAAAATCAAAGAATCTTTTTATACTTAGCATTGCTATTATTAGGAGTATAGTCAATTCAATTTAATAGTTTATCAGTTATTGTGTTTCTCAAAAAAAGTTTTATGCACTTCAAAAAATTTAGTTATGCATTTTTATTTTTTATTTTTTAATTAAAGGATAGTTTTTGTATGTAGAAACGCGGCCATATTATCATATAGTCTATTTAAATAAGTATGGTAAGAAATGAAAACGTAAGATAAACTCTACACAATAAATAAAAAAATATTTATTTTTTTAGATTATAAATAAATCTGTGAGTCGGAATGTATATAGGTACTGTACATAACATATATAAATATATATATATATATATATATATATATGAAATCTCGGAATTATTATAAATATATTAGAACCATCCCGCAACAAACCAACAACCCTATTTCACTTAAAACACCCCAGCAGCTTTTCTCCATGGCTTTGGAATAAAAAGCTTTCGCAAAGTAGGAAGGTGGATGGGATACATGTATACATCGGCTATATACCATAAAATATATATAGCTTTTTTTTGGGAGGGGGGAGGGGAGGGTGGTTTAGGATGGGAATCGAGTATAAAAGGGGAGAAAACAAATAAATAGCGAATATTCCTACATACAAGAAAGAGATATAAAATATAATGGCTTCAGATATATATACACATAGTCATGGATATAGTATATGTACATGTAGATATACATATATATATGTATATAATGTATATATGTATGTATACACTTAAATAGAAATATATAACTTCTCTATAACTCCATTCCATTCCATTCCAGTTGTATATGAATTCCCTTTTATTCATTTTATCGTAAAAAGAAGGATCGATCGTTTATTGTTTGGGTGTAACAAAAGAACGTGTCTAGGCAAAATGGACGAAAAAATGTATTTGTACAAGATGTTGGTCTTTAACTATCATCTTTTTTTTTTCATTTTTTTTTTTTTGTATGCCTAACAACTGGGGTGGGAGAATTCTTTTTACATGAGTTGCAACATAAAATAGAAGCGAAGTTTCAACTAATTGCAGCATGGAAAGCTGGGGGAAAGGGGGCCAACGAAAATCGGTCTTGATTAATTTCTAAGTTTATTCTCTTTATAGTAGAATCTCAGACCATTTACTCTTTTTAATTGTAAAATGAAGAATTAGCAGTCATTGTTAATTATAGCAAAAGCAGAGAATACATGGTTGGGTAGATATTTATTTGTTATATATTTTTAAGAGATTTAAATAAAAAAAAAATTATAATTTTCATTTTGGATGTGGTGAGATTTTAAGTTGGCTTTTATCACCTTAAGCTTGTCTCAACATATAACATTACCTGACAATTTTAGATCAGAACATTTTTTTTCCATCAAAAATGGAACAAATAAATTTAATATAATTAATCAGAAATTAATTTGACAATAATACCACCTTTTAGACATCTCAAAAACGCTGTCGCATATGTACATAATATGACGATAAATTTAAAAACAATTTACGGGAATAGAGCCCTGAATATGTATAGAATATTATATGCCGAACAAAATTGTAAAAATTTTGTAAAGTTAAATCTGGAGTAAAATTCTAAACATGTTATGTAAATGGATTTTGAATTATATATAAAGTGTAAAATATTTTTTATTTAGACATTATGTGTAAAAAATGGAGATTAATATCTAATCTATGACATCAAATGTCAAAAAAAATTATTATTTCTTTAAAAATGTGTTTTCCGATTGAAAGATATTCTAGTTGTTTCAGTTATTTCGGTTCGTCCACTGATGAAAACGTTGTTTTTATTTGAATTAGTGTTGATTTTCTAAAAATGCTGTAGAAAGTCATCCAAAAACCGAAAACGATTATCAAATTAAAGCTTATTTACATAAGAATTATTAAGTATCGTTTAATATGCACCTGAAAAACAAAATGGTGCCAGGAAAAGCGTCCTATTTAAAGGAAGAAAATGTAATCTACCAGATCTATCGAAGAGATATTATTTGAAAATCTATAACTCGTATAGCTTGGTTGATCCTGTACGAATTTATTAAGAGAATATAAACTATAGAATAAAATTCAAGGTTGAAAACATCGTGATTTAGGTAATTATGTATGTACATATATGACATTATTTGGTCTGAGATTCTACTTTTGATTAATATTACTGTCTTATCTTTCTCTAAAAATAAAACATACAAAGAAATGGTGTTTGTATGATTTTTAAAAATTAAAATTCCTTTTTTTTGTCTTTAATTTGAATGAAGTCTGATTCTCAATATTGATTTCGATCAAAAGTTCGGTTGGTTCTTCTGATTATTTTTAGTAAAATAAAAAAATTGGCTGTTTCATAAACTTTTAATTTAATTATTACCTACTAACTAATTCCATCGTAATATTGAGAGCTTTGATTACGTTCCAAATATTCATAGTCCTGGAAATACTTCTCTAACACGATTTATTTCATTTGAGACTAAATTTTAGGCACACTTTTTTAGATGATTGTGAATGTATGGAAAACTAAACATATTAGGAAGGTGGAAGGAAAATTGCTAAATTCCATTCTTATCATCATTTTTGATTTACTACTTACAATATATATTGAATACATTCATTTAATTATTTTTATATAATATTTCGGGTAGGTTACAAAATAAGTACCCCTTAGTCCAGAAAAAATAAATAAATAATAGTCACCCTATATATATATTAATTATAATTATATACCACTATTTATTGCATGTTACAGTTCATACTTTGTTCATTGGAATTCAATTTGGAATCAAATAGTAGGTAATATTTTGGGTGATATGTGTAAAACCAATATATTTACCTACACCACTGTCAACATACAACAAAAGTATTTGTATGATTTATTATGCATTATAAAATATTTGTATGTATATGTATCTTAAATACTAGCAAAAATTGATAACTTTCTTAATCTATTCAATGACCCCTGGTACTGATGTGACTGTGACGATCTATAATGATACAACAAAACATTTTGCCTAATATTGGGATTAATAAAGTTGTCGCGTGTATTAATCATGCATGTTCATTGTGTTTGACTATTGTTTCATTCCCCGCTACATTTTGTATAATAGCTGGGTGCTTCGAGAGAAAAGAGAAGAATGGTTAATTCCAAGATACAAATCAGCTGGTTACACATACTTTTTGCTTTTTTGTATCAAATTTAATTATCACCAATGTAAATTGTTTATATATAAAAGCATATTGCATGCTAATGCTCTCTCTCTCCGCTTGCTGGATAAAATAATTTCCCATTGAACTGAATAGTTGTACTATACACTATACTGTACCCAGCTTTTATTCCTCTCTTTGTAGTACGAGATAAAAGTGAGAATGAACCAAAAACAAACAAAAAAAAATTGAAAATAGTATAGAACTTTGAGGTACACCTGTTTTTTATAATTTACGGTATGACGCATGAGAAATAATTATAAAATAATTATTACAATTATTAAAATAATATTTACACATACCTTCCAATGCTTTATTTCGTGCTATTAATGCCAACAACATATCCGGATTTGGTTCGTCCATATTCCGGTGTGTATTATCAATTCCAAACAAATTACTTTGTACTAAGGAGGATTGTAAATGATGCGGTAATCCCTGCATAATTGAAGAAGCTTTTGGCATATGAGAAATTGACATGGCAACTCCCGCCGGCGATGATGTTACACAAACCGACATTTAAAGGTGAAATGTCCATAAATAATTTAATTTCACTATTTCCATTTTTATTTGTTATTTTTTTAATTGTTTATATACATTACATAATATAAATGTACCTACAACGCAGCACTTTTATTAGATTATTTCACCCACAAATTGGTGCACTTCACATTTATTGATTAATTCTTTGTACATATCTAATGGGATGGTTTTGGATTGACCAAAAAAATACTTACAAAGTAACAACAATAAAAAACCAAAAAAAAAAAAAAACAAAAAAAAACACACAATAACGAGGCTTACCACAATCTTAGCTTGACACTGTGTACTAAGTAATTAAATTGATTTTTTGTCGATTTATTGTTTACAGAATGGAACTTCCTTAGACTGTAGTTTACTCTTATCTACAATTATATACAGAAAAATGTATTAAACACATAAGTAGCTTATCACCTTGACGATGTGTAGTCGAATTTTATATCAGTTTAAGATACATATATACGTATGTACATATGTATATACGTTTACGTGTGTATATAGCCATAAATACAATTAAAATAGTCGAATAGATGTGCTTTAAATAAATAAATGATAAAAATTAATAAATTCTGAAAATAAAGGAAAAAAAATCCCAAAAATTATAAGATTGGTCTGGTGATTCTATTTTAAAAAATAATTACGCATGGTAATTTATGCATTACATATTAACGTAAAAATTTAGATGAAAATTCAGATCCGTAAAAAGCATTTTTATCCTTAAGGGGTATGCGGGATATGACAGATTATTATATAAAAATAATTTTTGTCTGGTGACAGGTAAAAAAAAAATTGCGAAGCCCTCATAGTCATTGTCATTTGTAGAGAAGAAGCCAAATCGTAATCCATTTTTTAAGTGTAAATTCCCTTTGGAAAAATAATTAACAGAGAGGATATTCGAAGAACATCTACTAAAGATGGACACCCCATACTTAGTTTTACCATTCATGAAGCTTTATTTTGGAAGCTTTTATTAATTACATTTATAAGTTTGTAAAATTAACTATATTTAAGATTATTGGGTTATTTTTACCACACCATATAACTGATTTAGGGGTGGGTGAATTTTTTCCAGAGACACAATAACCTTTTTGATATTGAACATATAGGCGTCCGCTGACTGTAATTGTTGGGAAAGCAGAACAATAATTTTTTTTTTCAACTAAAAACTATAGTTTTCTGGCCTTAAATATTATACACTAATTTGATTTAAATTAAATTAAAGCTAAATAAATACATAAAATAAAATATAGTCAGGTCAGTTTAATATTTTTCGACTTTTTATTTAAGCATCAATTTTTTGGGTCTGCGGTACATTAAAAATTGTTCTTTTTCTGTGTAACAAATATTTCAGTATCAATTACTCATTTTAAATTGACCTTTAAGAATAACAAAGAAATTATTTAAAAATGAAAGTAAAATTAAAAAAGGAAATTAATTATTTTATAATGAAGAAGAATCCACACAAAAACAATCAAAATTATTAAAATAGTATAACAAATGAACAATAAAAGAATGAATGAAAGAAATAGTAATTTTTATTATTTTTCATTTTTAATAAAAAAATTATATTATGAGACACCAGCAGATGGTACCCCACCTGATGGGGTCTCAGTTTAGGACAATTTAAAAAAAAAAATTGGAAACATGAGACCGAGAATAAATTTGTTCTAAACAATAAAAATAAAATAAAACTAAATTTATTCCTCCACCGAACGGACGCCTATGTAAATGTAATAAAAACTAAAAAAAAAAAATCATATAAAATTGTAATTTTTATAGTAACACTACGTTTTGTAAAATTTGGTGGTAATTTAATGATATGGAAATATATAGGTAGTAAGATTAAGCACTTTTTTTTAAAGATATTGTTCCAAAATTCGAGTACGTATATTATTTGTATTATGGCTACCTTTGAACTTAATAACAATTCCGAAGATGACAAGACACTCTCGTAGGTTTAGGTTTAGGGAGCTGTGTGGCAATTAGTCCCTCATCACCTGTAAGATCTATTGTGGATGCCCCTTCTGAGGTGTAAATCTCCCCGTTCAATCACCATATTTACTAAATATTTGGTTAGTAAATTTATAACGGCCATTAAAGTAGCACAATTTTGATGAAACGAACTTTTTAACGTTTATTTTAACTTTACGGAAATATTTGCACGAAATTTTTGAAAAGGACAAAATTGATCCTTATCAATAAGCCAAAAAATGGAAAATTCTAACAATATAATCTATCCAATCCAATTCATCAAAGCAAAAATTATCGATTTCCAATAACATCAGGTTTTTTGATTTACAACAAAAAATATGGAACGGCTTAGGTCAACAATAGGAGCGATGCAAAATAAATCGGTCAACAATAGGGTTACCTAAAGAACCTAAGTAATATATTAATAGAATATTGGTAAACAAATGCGAACTTTAGTGATTAATAGCTTTTGGAGGAGTAATAAAGATATAAAGACAAAAGGCTAGATTTAGCACCATTTTTCTAACATTTAACTGTATTAATTATACAGAAATCTATTAACTCCACAACAAAGGAAGAGAAATTAATATATATACGGACAAAGGATTTGAAAGGAGCGCAGATCTATTAGAATAATAGAACAAAATTGCTCCAAAAATCTGTGAATCCAATATCTTAACTGATATAAATCGCATCACTTAATACAAACCAATGGGCACTTACTCGTACTGTACCTTTTGTCATGACGATTCTGTATATTAATTAATTTATTATACTACTTCTATTCAGATTAAAATGTTATTGAATGTGATCAATTTTATATAATTATCCGTTGTTTATCTATTCCATTTCACAAAATACATTTTTTTATATCCTTGTACGAATGTCTAATCACTTGACTGTTTTTCTTGTGATAGATAAAAAAAAAAACAAAAAACTAAATCAATGCACCTAATATTATATGAAAATTATCCATCATTTAAATTCCACAAAGTGCAAATTGAAACTTTCCTTGCAACACCAATAAAAAAAAAAAAAAAAAACCAAAAAACTTTTCACAAAACACAAAAATCATCCCCAGCCACTCTTTTATACGTCCACTAATGACACTCGTAAAAAAAGTTTAATTAATACTTAAATCCAATGGCCCCATGTTAATTATATGCAAATCTTGCCATTTTCAACATCTAAAAGTTTGTTTAATAGGCTTTAGCGCGGTTTTACTGTTGTGTGTTACTTGCTGCCTATGTAACAGGGGCCATTTTATCTGAAAACTTGACTGTTGGAAATATACTTGGCGACTGCGAGCCATGCTGGAAAATTATCGTTTCTTCTTTTCTCTCGCTATAGTATTTGAATTGATATGTACGTGTTTGTGGGTGTATGTGTGTATGTGTGTGTGTGTTGTGTATATTCTATATGGTAAATGTAGAAAATTTTGTATTTATAGTGAATTCAGTTTTGAGGAAAACAAATTTTCCAAACATAGCTATACAATATAGTGCACAGTTATTGGTTTTTTTTTTTTAATTTATGAATATGTATGCATGTGTGTGTGTATGCATATATATATATGTATATAGAGAAATATTAAAATATAAAAAAGCTTTATATTTACCATGTAGGTATTATATTAAAATGTAGATATACTTACTTTTAATTTAATTATAAAAAAATGCAGACAAAATATTCTTTATTTATTTAGTGAAATCACGTACATACATACATAGAGAAATGTCTATAGCTATAAGTTTATATACAGCAGGTAAATGAGACAGATTGGTTTGGTATTTACAAATCTATTCAATATCAATTTAACTCAATAAAATGGGGTAATCAATTTTTTTTTTGTTTATATAGGGTAGAGGATAATAAAAGTTGCAATAATAGCTTAAAAGCTCGTTGATTGATTTTTTTTTATATAAATATATGATTAATATTTTTACTTAAATTATGTTTACATATACTTAGATGCCAAAAATACGAGAAATTGATTTCCTTTCGGTCTGATGATGGAAAAAGATATAGAAGCTTTTGTAAATACCTACATATTAGTTAGTATTGCTTAAGTGCATATTTAAGAGTTTAGTTTTGACTGATTTGAGAAGTGCGATCTTATCTTAAGTTACTGTTGTACATAGTAATTTTTCTGTGGTCTTAGTCTTGTGAATTGTTTTTTTTTTTAATTATAATCATTCACATACAGTATGTAGCCAACGAACTTGGTACAAGGTAAAATATTCAAATTTTAGTCAATTTTTATCCGATTTGGCTGAAATTTTGCACAAAAGTTAAAGTAATAAATAGTGAACAAAAAAAATTTCAGAAATCTTTTGGTGTAGATCAATTTTTATACATATTTTGGTGATATTTTCACTTATGAATCAGTTATCAAAATCCGATCAAAATGAAGTGATATTGGTGACTATAGAAATTTTCGGTCGCATAAAAATTGAATTATACCTAGTGCTAGTCCATTTTCTAATAATCATTATCTTTCGATATGGCAACGATGTTATTATATATCTATAAACAACGTATTTAAATATTGTTGCATTTGATTTGTTTAAAACATTACCGACGATATGAAACTGTCAATTTTAAAAATAAAAAAATCGTAGAACAAATGTTTTTCGTGATAAAAAAAAGACAAAAAAAATTGTCCTATTATAGTTTCGAAAACTTAAAAAAAAATTCCATACCATCAAGTAAACCACCCTAGTAGCCAGTCAAGTTATACTTATAACTTATAATGACCTAACAGTCAGAATATTCTTCAAGAACTTTTGAATATCTCCGAATCTTCCAAAAGGTATGATTCGTTCTTCGAGTAGCTATTTAATTTAATTTATATGACTTAATTTATTTCAATGACTTAAATGCTTATTAGTGGTATTGATAAATAAAAAAAAATGTCTTCAATATTTTATTAGTTAATTTAAATAGTATTAATAGAGAATTCTATATAAGTGTACATATCTATTGCATTAGGCTCGAATTACCCCAATTTACAATGCAATGAGTAGTTTCGTAAAGAATAATTGCTATAACACAAATTTTAGTGAAAGAGAAAATAAAAAATAATATTTCATATCATCTCTTGGTACGAACTTTGACCGATAAATCGGGATAAAAGCAAATTGTCTGCTATAGGAATTCACTTTAAAATATTAATTTTGAATTTTTTTCATATGTCCATTTGATTTGATTTTTGATTATTTAACTTAATTTTTTTTTCATATTGTTCATTACAATTTTATGTTACTTTGTTTTTCTATGTTTATATTAGGTAATTCTGTTTTCTAAATTTTATTTTAAGTTATCTTTCATGTTTTATTTGTATACCTATTGTTTTATTTTCTTTTTACATTACTTTTCGTTATTAAATTATGGTGGTCTTAATATAAAAATAATAATAATTTAATAATAATAATAATAAATAACAATAGTAACAGTAATAATAGTAATAGTAAGTTAAGTACCGATAGTTAAAATATTTTATTTTTAACCAAAAAATAATAATTTAACTAGAAAATTGATCAATCTATATATTCTATTGTTAGTTAAAATTAACTAAACATTTTTCTGTGTGCACCTTCAAAATATACATTTTTGATTACATGAAATACATAAAATAGAATTATGATGTACATATGTTATTTTTCTGTTTTCCATTTCAATTATTGATAGTTATCTCATTATCGTAAATTCCTATAATCCTAAATAGCAAAACTGAAATCTTTTTTTCTTTTTTTTTTTTTTTTTTTTTTTTTTTGGAAACCTCAGCAAAATTAAAGTTTATCTTTACAGTTACAATATTATGTCGAAAAATAAGTCCATAAGTCCAAATCACCATTTCTTTTCTATTCTTTTCATTTTATTTTTCTCCTTCAAAAAGACTTCATTCCATTATATAAATATAAAAGCAAATGATTTTATGCGGAAATTTGCAAATCAGCTCGTTTATATTGTGTCCTATACCATGTGTAGTATATATGTATGTAAAATTTCATAAAATTTCTACCATGTATATATATGTATAAAATAGTAATATACAGAATAACAACAACAACAGCAACAAAACCCCTAAAATCTAATAAATTTAGTTATGTAAGGCTAAAGAACATCTTACGGGTAAAATAAGATATCTTCTTTAAAAATACACCACCGCATATACACCCCGGTATTATCTTTTCTTATAAAATATTTTATACAATAACTGTCGTCACCATTTGCACCCATGGTAAATGGTCTGTCATGCGCGAAGCTATAAGTCAAGGGACACAATTACCATTGCCAAAAATTTGTGGATTTCCCCTGCACTGGCCGATGTTAATCGGCTCCGCCTACGGTTGCTATGCGAAATGTTCACGCCCGCAAAGAAAATTCGTTTTTCTTTGTTTTCACACGTTTATTTTACATATAGATATATATGTAGGTATATTTTTCTTTTTTCCTTTTTTTTTTCATTTCACATTTCGGTGTGTATAGATGTGGACTCAATATGAACCTTTGTACATCCATACATACTTACATCTCTGTCGGTACATATGCATACATACATACATATATGGACGTATACTCTCTTTATATGGATATGTACATAGAATTTTCATAGTTTTTATACGTTTTTGTATGGAGGGTTTTATTGAAATCTACCCTTGCATTGATGTACATAAACTCGTCGTGCCAAGTATATGAAAATACTTTTCACAAAGATTATACGGGGATAAAGTTGTTTCATATTAGTACTTTTTTTCTTTTTTTTTTTTTTTTTTTTCTTTTTTGTGTAGTAGGTCATAATTTGGTAGTTTATTGAAGAGATATGTTAAAATAACAGAGAAAATTGTTTTGGAGTTTTGGAAAATTTATATGTTTCGACACCTGGAAAGTTGGATTGGTATTTTATTTAATTTTCACATTGAGAAACATGGAAAATAATATTTCCCTGTGGATATTTAAAATGCAATGGAAGATTATGTAAATATTGTACATGATTCGTTAACAATTTAATGTTTACTTAAAAAATATCATTATATTCTGCTGGGTGAGTGCATTTAATAGTAAAATAAATAGTTTGATTTATTGGATTTAATGAGGATTGAACGTACATATGTAGGTACTGTGTATAGATAACATGGAAAATATTATTGAAACCAATATTTTGAATTAATTAGGAATATATGACTAATAGGGACCTATCTAGTAGTCTTGGAACTGTAATTATTTATTTTCTTTATTATTGTATTGTAATGGTCATTTTTAAATTTAAATAAAATTAATTTTCCTATTTCCCACCGTCCTAAATTTCGTCGCCACCGTTCCTGTCCTCAATTTTCAAAAACCGGTTTAATAAAGTCGACAAGAGGAATTAGATCGATTTGAGGAGGCTGGGATGGTTCTATCATGCTAAAAGACCATCGACCATCAGCGTAAGTGGTTCTGTATAAAAAAAACCGTTAGAGTTTAAACATATGATCTATAAATTAAAGACTATTTGGGGTGGGCACGATTAAATATAGAAGTTCATCAAGAAGAGGAAAATCCTACAACATTAAATCCTGATTAATCCTTCTTTAATATAAAGATCATGTAAGTAGTGGCCGCTAGCCAGGTCATCATTACAGAATTCAAACTGCCTTTTATACACATGCTCATCATACACACATATAAATAGATGTAGAAGCAAAATTCCATAATAAACATTTTAGAAAATTAATCGGTTCTACTCACGAATTTCTTTAATCACGACATGTTAATTTTTATCACACACGCATTGCAGTGTACGAATTCTAGCAAAAAAATAAATTCTCACAATTATATTGCCTTAAAGCAAATTATTCATTATTGTGCACATCAAAGACGATGCATTTAGTTCGTAAGATCTTTCACCACGTATTACGTACAATTTACTAATCGAATTTTCAAAGATAAAATGTCACCAATTAGCGACAATATGTAGATCTAGTTCGTTAATTGGTAGGAATTTTAGAAAAATCTGTGAATAGAGCTAATATGTACACTAAGACCTCAATTTGCGTCGATTTCGAAGTTGCGTCGTTTATTTTGCTGAATTTGGTGGAAATCCTACGCAATAGATTATTTCGGTTTGCGTCTGTATAGAATCAATTAACGACTGAAATCGAGGTCGTCGTGTAATTATCTATTGGCTTAGAATAGAATACAATAAAATGAAATAACCATATTTTTACTCTTCTGATCAGATACCCAGGTATAAGCACACTGATTATTAACATTGTCTATGTTCAGTCCAGTCCATGTAGTTTATTTTTCTACAGTTAATCTTCTCTCCCAGTTACTATGCAATTTATACGTCACACAGTCGCTTAGAGAAGCTTTTTTTTAGTTTCTTTTTTTTAAATTATTTGTAGTTTCTTAAGAGTTAAAATTTTTTCGTCTATTAGAGAAATGAGTACTTTTACTTTTTGAAATAAAGGACTCCATCTTTATAAAAAAAAATTATTTTTCCTATAAAACAGAGGGTAAATTATAATCAGTCATATCTCCTATTTTTTATATATTTCATATTGTTTTTTCTTTTATTTTAACTAAGTCAAAAAAATTGCTATTCAAAACGATTTTATTAAATCTAAGAGTACTAATTAATTTTTAATGACTTTTATAGATTCTTAAATTTGAGAAAAATAAGTCAAAAATTCTAGAAATTTTTTATTTCATGAAATAACTTTTGCAAAAATTATGCAAATTTAAAAAAAAAACAATTTTTTGTTTTCATCCTTTATTATTTTTCCTTATGTTGTATGTTGAGGTAGTATTGTCGTTACGTGAATATGGGTGTAAGTAACTATGCGAAGTAATTATTCGAAGGAAGAAAAACTCAATAAACTGTTTACATGAAAATATGGATTCGTCAACGAACCTATTCGAATAGATTATGCGTATCGATTGCAATAAGTTTTTTTTTTCTGTACATTTTTTATTATTTTTTTGGTTAAACTGTAGGGTTTTCCATGATAATCCTCCCCCTGGTCAAAATCCCCCCTAATAATTTTCATTAAAGAGGACAAAATGGAGAAGGAGAATTCTGTCAGCATCAGAGATTTTGTCCAGGGAGGGTTTTGTCCGTCTTATAAAAAATTGCCAGGAGGGATTTTGTCTCTTTACCAAATTACTAAACTGCAGACAACAAATGTAACCATAAGTCCATCATCAGTGTACGATGGAGAATGAACATTTCTCGAAGCTTAGGGCACCATTTTTGATTGTTTTTAATTTAATTTTGAAATGTAGATTTAAGTGTTTTACACCACTTACGTTAATAAACCTATTAATAAATGTACTTATCAAATAATACTGAGTATTATTCAAATTTCTTGTAACAAGTCGTTCCATTCTGATATACATATTTATGTAGTTCAGCATACATCAGAAAATGTAGCTTATCATCATATTGCATCTATTTACGTATACTCTCGTATTTGTACCTATTTGTTTATGTAGTATATGCAAATATAACCGTCTTCACTTTTCTGATGGTTATATTTTGCAAAAAAATATTATTTGAACGTGAATTTATTGATATATTTCAGAGTCTCTTAAAATGGAAATACACTTTTCTCCTTAATATTTGAACAACATATTCACTGGGTATATTGGGGATACATTGAGAAAATTGGCATTTCAACATTAAATAAATGCAAGAAAAATAATAAACAATAAAATACCAATTCGAATTTATGACTTTTGGCTTTTATGTAAAAATTCCTTGGCATAAAAAAAATGTACAGAATGTATTTTCTAAGGTTTCGTTTCGTTCTAAATATCTAAAGTTCTTGTATGAATTTGTATGTTGTATAAATGTAGTGCCTTATGCCGTATCTTAATACTAAATTATATGGCTTCATTATTTAACTAAAAAAAAAATTATTCTTATTATCATTCTTAATTATTATAATTAAATTTTCCTTGATGTCGTATGTTTTCAGTGCTATTATTTCTATTTCTATTTATTTGTTTATCTATAAAAATCAATGAATAAAATATTTCTATATAATCACCTCACTAAACTTTGTTTTAATTAACGATTTTCATTTCTGAAATAAGATCAGTGGAATTATAAGCTACGTTTTCATATTTCCACAATAAAAAAAAAAAAAATTATATGCCGAAACCCGGGATTGAACCGGGGACATTTAGATCTTCAGTCTAACGCTCTCCCAACTGAGCTA
>JANSTT010018001.1:0-15095 GCA_026745375.1 Platyura marginata | reverse complement strand
ATATTTTTTTTTTATTTTTTTTTAAATTACTATACAATTTTCGCTTTGTTTTTAAATAATTTATTTAATTGTAGTAGAAAAAAAAGAATTTAAATAAACAAGCAATGAATGTCCCTTTTTATTTATTTTTGTATCTATACCTAAGTATATATATAAATTTATGTATATATATATATATATATATATATATACTACACTACGACTATATATATATATATATTATGATAATTATTATTGTTAAATTTAATTTAAAAAATTTAAAATAAAATAAATCAATTAAATAGGTAGAAATATACAATTTCATTGTCCATATTGCTGCGCCATAATTTTTTTACTATGCACTTCGTTCTCTTTCACTCCTCTATCTCTCTCTCACTATCTTCTTTCTTTCTATCTATCACTCTCTCTCTATCTCTTTCGCTCTCAACAACACTTGAATCACTTAAATTTATATTCATTTCACTTTCACATATTTTATATTTAGTTTTCTCCCTTTTATATTTGCGGGTCTGTTTTTGTTTGTTTGTTTTTTTTTTGTAATTTCGAAGAACCAAAGGCGGAGGAGGGGAGGGTGGATGCGATGAAAAAAAAAATGTTTTTTATCATTTTTCAAACAAACATTCATCTATTTAAAAAAAAAAAATTAAAAAAAAAATGTTTATTTATTAAAAAGAAAGGTCTCTATAATATATTTGTATATATGTGTGTATAATAAAAAAAAAGAATTAAATATGTAGGTAGGTACTAAAAAAAAAAAAATTAAATAATAATAACGTGAGATATGATAAAAAGAAACGACGACGACGATTGCAATATTTCTCTCTCTCTCTCTTCTATATTAATAAATTTCCATACAAGTGCCGGGAGACGTTTTATTTTGGGTGTCCCCAATAATTTCCTTCTTTTTCTCTCTTTTTTTCTTTTATATGTTAATGTATGCCTGTGTGTGTGTGGGTGTGTTTTTGTGTGTATATAATAATCAATCATATATAAATTTTGTTTGCATTTTTTTTCTTTTTTGTTGTTGTTGCAATAATTAGAACTAGAATTTCTTTCTCTTTTTAACTATTATTAATTAATTATTATTAATTTATTTTTTTTTCTTCTCTCAAATAAATTTATGATAATGTTGCTGTTGTTGTTGTTGTAGTTGTTGGTGATATTAGTGGTTGTTGTTGTTGTTGTTGTTGTGGTAGTGGTACAGCCGGAGCCATCATTTTTCTATCATTATCATTATCAATATGATCATCATCATTTAATTTACATTGATCATCGATATTATTGGCTGCATTTAGCTAACCCATTGACGTTGATGTTTGTATTTGGGCTCCTGTTTGACTTGTACCAGCATCAATGCCAGTTACAATACCAACAGCATTTGATGTTGTACCCTCGATAGTGGTTGATCCTGATTTTTTTTTTTTTTTTTGGAGAGGGGATTATTATTGATTTAATTGTTTTTTTTTATTTTGTATAGTCTATCATTTTGTTGTTGTTTTTGTAATTAAAACTTACCACTTGAAACGGGTTCGGCGGTTGAAATAGTCCCACTTGAACCGGCATTGGCTGATGATGCACTAGACGATGGTACAACAATGACACCAACATTTTCACTAGGTTTTTGTGATCTTGGCAGTAAACTTCCGTCAATTTGATTTATTGATCGTTCTATAAAAAATAAAAAAGTTAAATAAAAGAAGGTAAGTAGGTAGGTTGCTGAGTTTGTTTGATGGCCTTTGATCGATGCTCCCATCGAGTAATCTAGGTGGGGAGAACCAACAATCTTGAAGACCCTGAATGGAGACTCGATACCAGCGAAGAAAAAGAGGTGCACAACAAGATGGACACTTTGATTATTGATGGATTATATTTCGCATTCCACTTGTCAGTTTTAGTTTAGCAAATACTAGACTACAAAAATTCAAGCAACCATGGCTACAGAATTAATCTAAATAAGTCCTATGACTAAGCAGCCCAAAACACAGTATAATGGTTTTAGGACATATCTCCACACACTAAGTCTCCCAAGTCGGTTAAGAGACGGTATCTAACTAAAATCAAGTTTGTTCGAAACTGAAAATATTTTAGAATTGAGTTAGTTTTAGAAATATAGAGCAATCATATGAATTTGGTCCAAAGTCCCATAAGGGACGGGTGGTCATCCTACTCTATGAACCCTTAGACAGTATGCACACAGGCAAAGTACATATTTGACTCAATCGATCTTCATACTCTTCCGGTTTAGAGTAAAAGAAGAACAGACCTAATCGGTTTCTGAGAGTAACCATTGACACAGGTGTTGCTAAACTTTAAAGACCTATAATATTGAACCGGTTCAAGGTATCTTTGAGTAAAATATCTGAAAGAAGTGGACAATCGGTTACCCCGCAGAAAGTCAGCGAGGTAATTTGTTCTGGGGGTCTATCACGTATTACCAATCTGAAATTTTCATCAGCAAAATTCGTCGAATTCGTATTGTCTATCAGAAATAAACAATTGACAGATGAAAAATGATATTTGACAGATCACAATGAGAAATATAGTTGGTAAAGTAGAAATATTTTCAGTTCAATGCCGTGTTTTTAATAGTGATGAACGACGATAGCAAAATGTTAACATTCGAGTTGTGTCACCCATATTTTGATATTTTTGGACATTAATATTGGGTGTGCCAAATCATTCAGGCAGATTTAAGTCATCTAACAATATCTACAAAAATGATATACTAAAAATATAACAATCAAATTCATTAACTTACCTTCTTCAGTAAAATTAAATAATGGCGGCAATTCTCGACCATTTGGAAGTCGTTGATTACACTCCCGTAATTCATTGAAAAATGGATGAGCACATGCAAGTAACGGATTAACTCTTCTTCTAGGTGTATACTCCAGCAAATTAGACACTAGCATAATTGCTTCTGGTGGTGTGCGCGAACGGAATACCTATTGTTACCAACGGAACGGGGAGTCGGAAAGAAAAAAAAAAACACAAAATACATCCGATTAGAAATTGACATCGATAACGAAAATGATACGAAGAAACAAAAATTATTAAATTTTAGTAGAAATTTATGCATCTCACCCTTAATTGATCTCGACTCATATTAGTTTTCATCAATCCTCTATTCTAAGTAATGTATGGTATATATTCAGTAAAAAATCAGATCAAATACATTTCCATCCCAAAACACATTCCTCAGCTTTTCAAAAAAAAAAAAAAAATAAAAAAAAAATAAAAAAAAAATATTTACAAAATTTGATTCAAAAATTTAAAATTAAGAAAAACCTTGCTCAACAAAATAAAAAGCTTAAAATATATGCATTCAAAATTTGCTGCACTAATAACTTCTGCGTGTGTGTGATCTTCGATTTATATATCTTACTCTTAAGCGCTGATGTTCTGTGGTGGATTTAGGAAATGACATTCGTTCAAGTAGAAACTGAAATGAGTCGCAATCGATTGAGAGAAGATTTGTGGAATAGAAAAAAAAAACGTGTTCAGTGTTTTTAACCCTTAACGGTTGAGGGCTTTTTTTGTTATTGTAATTACAGAAAATATTTCATGTCAGTGCATCTGACTCAATAAGTTGCAATATTTGATTTTCGACCGTTAAGAGTTAAGTTTACATTTTTGCATCTTATTTAGATTTTGTTTTTTAAATACTATGTGTAAACATGTACTATATGCGCTTGTATGTGTCTGTGTATGCGTGTGTGTATATATAGCAAATGGACAGCTATTTTAAACACAAAACTTTTTCACAATCTCTACATACCTTTTGCCATGGATGGCTTTTGATTTGTGGAAATTTAAATTCAGTATAATTTGGATTCATTTCTCGGATTTGTTCTCGTGTTGGTGTACCCAATACTTTGATAATTTCTACAAGTTGATCTACACCAGAATCACCTGGAAATATTGGTTGACCAAGTAGTAGTTCTGCTAGAACGCAGCCGGCACTCCAGACATCTAAAAAAAAAAAAACAAAATTAAAATTAGAAAACAATTTTTTGATTTAAATTCAAATATCAAAAACAAACCAATTTCTGTTGTATAATTGATGGCACCGAAAATTAACTCTGGTGCACGATAATATCTAGAGCAAATATAGGAAACATTTGGTTCGCCCGGAAGCAATTGTTTTGCACTACCAAAATCACATAATTTCAAAACGGCCGTTTCGGGGTCCAATAGCAAATTTTGTGGTTTAATATCACGATGACAAATACCCAAATTATGGATGTAGGCTAAACTTCTGAACAGTTGATACATATAGAGCTGAAATAGAACAAACAATTTAGTACGTTGTCGTATTCTTGGTTTTACTATGGTAATTAGTTAGTTAGATCTGTAAGATTTTTTAAAAATCTCCTTTCTTATTTGCTACTAAAAATTTGTTTTTAAATTTTTTCAAATATCCCCTTCCCTGTCCGTGATCAAGATTTCGGTTATACGCCTAGTGTAAGATTTCTATTGTTTTTTGGAACGAATCGGTCAAGATATAGGGGAGGCTCAACCGCCCCTTCCCCCTATATTCAAATTTAATAGGAGGGAGTAATATTACCGATAAATATAATCAATAATAAATAATTTCAAAAATCAAAATAATCTAGGTTAAATACTTTGTGCTAAATAATTTCTAAAATAAAAGCAAACAACTTAATCACTCAAAAAAGAAAAGAAAAAAGTTGCCAATGAAAAAAAATTATTTTTATCAATTTGTAAGACGCGTAGTAATCAGCGGTGATGCCGTTGTACGCATCTATATCGTCATAAATTTAAAATTTGGCACTATTTGGAAAAATGGTTCGAAAATAAATAAATTTATAAATAAAAATGTCAACGAAAAGTGACAATTAAATTATTTTTACACTGAAATGCGTCTATTATTTTGTCGAACACACCTTGAAAATAGATTTGTTTTTACTTTCAGCGATAAAATATATAGAACAGAAGTCACACCATAATGCAGTTATTAGGATTTTCTTTAGTCAATATAAACGTCATAATGGCGCCCAACAAATTATTCTTATTAAAATTAAAAAAAAAAAAAATGGCTAGACAATTAATATCCTTGAAAATATCACCTCAATAACTATGATAACAGATGTAGAAAACCCGTTAGGTCTTAAGACATACTACTACACCTAAGCCTCGCTTAACGGCCTAGATACGTTCCGGAAAAGTTGCCCGTAAAGCGAAAAGCCGTATAAACGAATAAATTGTTTTAAATATAATAAAAGAGAACAAAATTAGTAGTTTCAGCATGATTTTGCCATCATTGAATAATGAAGTTTAGTTGAGGTATGACAGTGCAGTATTTTTTTTTTTGGCACGAAAAAGTCCGTTATAGCGAAGAGGCGCCGTATAACGAGGCTTAGGTGTACTTTATTGTTCAAACAGTGTATTGTCTTTTTATGGTTGTTTTTTTGCTGTTAATAAATTGGTACAAGCAAATAAAAGGTATCTATGACTATACAATGACTCTATTTACATATTATAAGAATCAACAAAGTTTTATTTGCATGACACAAGAGGTAATTACATTTACAAATAAATTTATAAAAACAAGAAGATCTTGAGAATGCACAAAAAAAAAAACAACATTTTGGAGTGACTTTCAAATAGGGTTACAAATTAGGTAAAACTGTCACAGTCAAGAAATATTGTTTGGGAAAAAAATTGCAATTCAATTTGAACGGTGACTATGTACAAATTTTATTATCAAATAATTTCTCGTGTCCGTTCGATTATTATTCATTCAATCATAACAATCGACAGACAGCATGTCAATTTTGAAGGAAATTCATTATTTTTATTCATTTTATGATGGACCCACATACAATTGAAGTATGACGGGTACTTATTACTGAAGAACAGGATTCGATCTCTTATAGATTGGTTGACAGACCTAAAAGACTGACCAATAAAATGTCTCAGTGGTAGAGGTAATGCCTACGGAACGGAAAGTCCCGGGTTCGATCCATGTCTGGGAGTAAAATTTTAAATGTTTTTCTCTCGTATACGGAGTTTAAGCATTGGGTCGAGTGATTTAGATTCTATTTAAAAACTGTAGGTCTAGGATTTTATACAATAGAAAAAAAAACTTTTTGTACTGTCATTATAAACTTTTCTTCAAGACGGGTCGAAACATTAAAAAAAACTGCTCTCTATTGAAAACTTGCAATTTTGCAGATACGCCATTATTACATATGGCGGCAGATTTTTTAATATGTTCTCAACACATCCAAACGTTATAAGTATGTATATGTAACACACAGATCAATGGTAAACCATCGTTACAAGATCGAAATGGTTTCTAGGTCAAAAGGTATATTGTTTTTGATTATAAAATACAAACCAAAAATTTATCTCAATATTACAACAACAAAAAAAACAAAAAAAACCTCGATTAACATTTGAAGGAAAATTAATTTAACAAAAAAATATACGAAAAGTTGAAATTAAACTTATCTATCTCCGGTTTTATTAATAAACTTCTGGATGTTTATTTGCTATATTCACAACGCCCATACTGCAAGTATGCTCTGGCTCATACACCATCATTATACATATACATACATATACCCGCGCGTTAAATCAAGTTGAACACGAAATAAAAAAAAAAAAAAAATAAATAAAAATAAACTGGATCGATCCAACGTTGTATAATTTATTTATCATAAAATTGTTTTTGTATCTATTAAGATGATGCAGTCACTCTAGCTCTAGCAAACTTTCTTCTAATCAAATTTAAATAAACTTAAGAGAAGCACTAATTGTTTTCAGGTAGAAATTATCTTAATTATTATTACACCTAATTAAAATATGTATATTTTAATACTATTATAATAGAAAAACTTACCCTGATAAAATTGATTGGTATCGTTTGTTTATTTTTGGCATATTGACGTGCCACTTTGTAAACTGTTTCTGGTATATATTCAAGCACTAAATTCAAATAAACTTCGTCTTTCTGCAAACAATTACAAACAGAGAAAATAGGATAAATTAAAAATAAGTTTTTTCCCGGAAATGTAGCAAAAATATTATAAATTTTATGGATTAAAAAAAATTCATATCTCGTGTATTAAAAAGAAAAAAAATTCAACAAAATAAATAAAGCACTTAAGAAACTTGTCTTAGAAAGCTTTTTGACAAACTTGTTTTTGATTATTAAAAAAAAGTGAACTAAAAAAAATATCTAAAAAAAAAAAAAAACAAAAACTAAAAATAAAAATTATTAATGATAAGCCAAAATTTGTTGTACCAAAATCAAATTATACTAAGAAAAAAAAAACTCAACTAATCATTACAAAACTAGCAAACTTGGCTTTTTTTCTGCTTGAATGTACGGGAAAAGGATTTTTTTTTAAAAAAAAAAAAAAAAAAAAAAAAAAAAAAAAAAAATGGTGCAGGAAGTGCTACCTGCGATTGCAGTGCCCCGGCAAACGAGCCCAATTGAAATGGAAAGTCTGCATTCTGGGCCCACAAAGTAAAAATAAAACAAAAAGAAAAACATAATCAAATTCCAATTAATTGTTTTTTTATATATATATATACATAAATTATTTTTTTTTTCATTTTTATTTTTTTTTTTTGCTAAGAACATTGTGAACATGAAGTACCTACCTTTTCACCACTTGAATAGAAAAAGTATTTCAGTTTAACAATATTACAGTGTTCCAATCGTCTCATTATTTGTAGTTCACGATTCTGAAATTTCCGAAAATTTAAATTAATTATAAAAAATATAATTTTTGTTAACATTGGGGGTACTAGAGAGAACCAGAAAGACAAATCATAGTTAATTAAATGGGAATCATTTTAGTTTGACATTTCAGAGGTTTGTTTAACCTTCGAATCGGCACATAACTTCATTAAGCCGCACCTGAGGTGAGCTCGCACCCCAAAATGTATTATGTAAGTATTAAAATTTTTATTAAAACAGAAAATAAATAAATTTGTTTCAATATAAACATCGATGTAAAGGTAAAGGGTGGTCCAACTTCAGTTTCTGAAGTTATTTTCAAGAAAAAACGCACAAATTAAAGAATATCTTCTTGAAGATTTCTGAATGCTAAAAAGTTAACCTCATAAGGTTCATACGTTTTAACATGAAGGGGTTAACCAAACATAAAACGGTACTAGAATGTTTACGATAAATCACGAGTTTTTCATTCCATTTCATTCATTTTCCGCCGGCTCAAAAACAATAAAAATCCCACTGAGTTAGGGAAAGCAATAAAAACAAAACTGATAATCGACTATAAAGCCCGGAAAGTTTTTCGAAGCAATTTTATGAAAAGCTTTCTGGAGAAATTTTGGATCAACCCCACACCTCCCCCCATTTTTTTTGGAGTTCTGGTTAAAGTTAAAATAAACAACTTCAAATCATTCGAAGCACCTGCGGTCACGTTAATTAACAGTTAACAATGCTTCATTGGTTATGCTTACCATAAACAAGCAAATAACCACAATAAAAACAATGAAATTATGTTCGTATTAATTTCTATATACCAATATAGTAGTAGTAAAATACTATAAAAAGAAAACATATCGGTTTCACATGCGTGATTAATAATTAAGACTCTCAGTAGTGGGTGTAGTAGTAGTAATTATACATACAATCAATCCATAGGTATTTGAAAGAAAATATTATGTATCGAAATGTATTTACCGTGCTTTATTGGGAATATTCGTCATTTCATTACATTTAATTGTCACATAAATGATTCAACAAAAAAAAAAACAGGGAAATTCCAATGATTAAAAGTTAACAGAATTGTAAAGCAGAATTTTTTATGTGGATTTTCCAACAAAATAATTTTGGTGAAACACTAAAAAAAAAACAAAACAAACCTTAAATCGTCTATCCTGCAACACTTTCTTTATTGCAACCAATTCACCGGTGTCACATAATTTTGCTTGGAACACAACACCAAAACTGCCATTACCAATAACTTTTGTATCTGTGTATGATACCTCCTGTACACGATCAGATCCTTGGCCGGGTGTTGCAACGACTGTTGTCACTTTTGATCCATCTTTACCTGTAAAAAATAAAAAAAAAAAATATAAAAAAGATGAAAATTAATTATTAAATTGATTTGATAAAATTATTGTTAATAAATAATTTTCTTAACGATTGAAAAAAAAACTTACTTCGTTTGAAATCTTTAAAGAACAACTTACTAATGTCCATTTGGATTGTGTGAGTGTGTATGTATGTGTTTGTGTGTGGATGAAACACTCAAAAGGACAAAAAGTTATGTATTCGACTATCAAATCTAACAAAACTGAAATTTATTGACACACTTTCGACATTTCGACAGAAAAAATATTTAATTGAGGCACCACAGGACGACGACACATTACCAAACTTGTAGTGACTATCTAACTACTACTACTACTATTTATTTGAACTTCCAATTTCCCAAACAGAAAGCTTCTTTTTTTTTTATTTTTTATTAAAAAAAAAAAAAGAAACAAAAATGGAGCTGCTACCTATTCCGTATACCCCCGACGACCAATTCTTTAAGTTTTTTTTTTTTTTTTTGGTTTGGTTTGGCTTTAGCTACCTGTGTCAATGTATGTATGTAATGTACACAACAATTGTACATAGATTATATAGATTGGCTAGATATATGTATATATAACTATTTATAATACAATATGACCGACCCCACCATAAATGGAAACGATAACAGAATTTTCTATGAACAATTTGCCCTAGACAATAATGGGGCTTTAATGTGTCCTATCGCCCGCACGATTTCTCTATATACTATTTTACCTAATATAATATATATGTATGTATATATGTAAGTATATGATGGCCTTTATATTGGGGATACTGATGGGCTGCCTGGCGTGTATTCAAACAAATCAATCGATATCAGGCTAGAATCGATATTCACCTAAAGTTTATCAAAATAATTTTCTATAGAAATCGGTTAGAAAACATATGTATTGAAATTGTGGAACCGAAATTGTCGGTCGTTTATGTATAGTTTTTACCTATAAGATACCTACCTACCTACCTTCATTTAGTATTATGTAAAATACACCAATCGTGTATAGTGTGTGTATTGTATATAAAGTGTGTAGACAAACACAAGGAAGGTTAATAAGTCAATTCATTCATAATTTACGCAACAAAACAAATGGGGATAAAATAGACAAGAGTTAGACGACAATTTTCTTCCATAATATGTATACATATACACACAGTCGACAACAAAAGTATTCATGCAAATTAAAATAATATTTTTTGTTCAAGTGCGACTCCTTTTCGGTGCTGAATTGCACAAGTTTTGTAGATATTAAATATTTAAGTAGTCAACACTAATAGATTCTCTAGTGTATAGGCCAATGGCGTTCCGTCGATGGAATTACTGATGAACCAAAAAAGTATTGGAAGCTTTGAAAGGAACATTTTTATATTTTATGTCAAAACAGTAACAGCCATTGATATACCAATAACATTGACGGATTTCTCATTAATACTTTGGAAATATCTTTAAACTTCATTTTTGAGCGTGTACCACCTTGAGTATCTCTATTTAGGTGGTACAGTGCCTCACATGCTTCATCTTACTAGTGTAGGTTGTACTGTACGAATTCTTGTGTGAGCCACTGTAAGTATGTATACAATTTCGGATTTTTTTTTGTATAGGCATTTTGGCGAAAGGACAAATTGGGAACATTTTAATGATTGAGGAATGGTAAACTCTCTTGATGGTTTGATATTATATATAAAGATATTGAGAATCATACCGTTCTGTATAAAATGCTAAAATGTGATGATAGTCTCGAAAAAAGGGGGTAAAAACAGTCATCACTTTTTTTTTCTTGTTGGTATTACGTTTCTTAATTTTACTCTTCACATATTCATTCTTACATTATAGAGTTCGGTCGTCCGATCGATTTAGATAATGAACTACACCTATTATATCCTCTATTGTGTGCGACTCCTACAACACTGTTCGGATATATGATATTTTATTGATCTCCATTCGATTATATAATAGGGCAATGTAATTAGAGGAATTGATGTTGGTTGTCAGGAGTTTTTGTATAACGTTTAATGGTTTATTAAAAGGCATTGTAGTGGAAATGGGTAAATATTGATTGGAATCATTGTACAAGAATACACCAAATTTTTAATAAATTTTGAAAATTTATTATGTTATTGAAATTTAATATTAAACCAGTAAAGGAGGAATATTTGGCTACGTCAATTATATTATACCCGTATGAGTACTTTTTTTATTATTGAGGAAATGATTAAAAACCCTAGAAATTACATAAAATTGATAGCAGCACCATAACGGTAGGTCGTGAAACTTTTTGGTCTATGTATGGAAATCCTCATTTTTGTATTCTCTATAATTGTTGTCATATTAATTTTTTCTACATTCCGACTAATGGTTTATATCAAAAGTTAGGTGCACCCCGTACCCCCCAGCCTCCCATACATACACCTTAGCCTATTTTCTGCAAAAACAACAGAGATTTTACAGACTCAATTTAGAATTTCACAAGAAAAACAATGATGTTAACATAACGATTAATGTTAAGGGGCGTTACAAACTTCGTACCAAAATTATAATACCCTTTGATTAGCATCATACGGGTATAAAACAGTAAGAAATGAATAAAATATAAATTAGTTATAAAATTTGACTAAATAAACAATTATTTTCGGTATAAATTACATACATATGGGTAAAATTTCACCCTAGATATTTATGTGTAACTTTTTCCGAGGGTGGTTTGAGGTTAAATTAAATTAAATCAATATATTAAATTTATATCGTAATTGAATATTAAATTGTTAGTTAAACGAAAAATTACAAAAAAAAAATACATTGAGGGAGGGGCGTATTCGTACTTTGGGCTCTTATTGATTTCTAAAATACAATTTTTTTCATCTAAATTATTTTTGAACCGATTTTCACACAAATATTTTTTGTAACCGTTGTTGATCGTATGATAAGCAGTTGTTTTACATTAAGTATTAGTATTACTTACAAAAAAAAATAAATAAAAAAAAATATAATAAGATGGGGAACATATTTATCTTGCAAATTCGTTTTTAAAGTGATAAACCATCAAATAAAAGTGTTATCAATCACTCACCTTAATATTAAAAAAAAAAAAAAAAAAAATAACAAATGGTTGCTCAATAAAAACAAATTGCTAATTGTTTACAAAAAGAAAATTCGAGATATTTCAGTAGATAATGAATACGCGGATCATAAAAAAAATTTGCAACTGGAAAAAAAGGAAATAAAAAAAAAAAAAAATAATGACGAAATACAAAATAATGTTGTGGAAGGTTTTCGGGTTTTTTTTCGGGGCAAGCATTTATTATCGTAAAGATAAGAAGTTTATCGATTACATATTATTTTGAATATAAATAGACGACAGCAATTTAGATAATGTAATGCTAACATCTTATTTTGTTTCTTTTTTTTTTATTATTACTTATTCGAATGACGCAAAAGATGAAAAGAAAATTATTAACCGAACAATAGTACATGTATCTCTGGGTGATAAGAAGCTGAGAAAATTATTTAAAGACTTAAATATTGAAAGTACCTAAATATATCAGCTCACATGGAGACAATTAAATTTCATTGATCTTCTTAACGTACTAAGATGTCTTTTTGTTTTGTTTTTTAAATGATTGGAAAGTTACTAAACAATTTTAATGTAGATAAGAATTAAGCTCCATAAAGGCATAAAGGATAAGAAAAAAAAACGATAAGAAACACCGTTTAAAATGAAAAATTAACTAAATCATAAAAATTTACAAACGATAATTTCAAAAGGCCCTAAGTATTTCTTAGTAATTCTAATTATGAATAGCTCAGCTAAAATGGCTAAAATTATCACCATGCATTATGGTAGTGTCAAGTCAAAAATATACAAGAATGTTATTTTTTTGTATATAAAAAATATTTTTATTCGATTTTTACAAATTTTTCCCAAAAAGCAGAGTAGGGAAAAATGTTCAAAGTTGTAACAATGCAAAAAAACAAAAATAACAAAGAAATACTAGAATAGATTTGCTTATCGATTTTTACTAAATATGAACCTTGTGCACTAATGCCGGTCATTAACCGGAGATTTTTTTACGGCCATATTTTATCTAAAGGTGTGTCACACACCTTTATTAATTTGATTGTCACCTTATCATCATTCATACTTTTTGCATTGTTTCAAGATCGAAAGATATTCTCAATTGAATTTTAGCAATACTTGAGCAAATTTATTTTTAAATTAAATTCACTACACAAGTAACTGATTTGTTTGTAGCTTTGCCAAGGAAAGCACGAGACTATCATACATTGTGATGAGATTTTTATTCATGTAAGTATTATATAAAATAAATACAATATGTTTGCTGAGCTTTTTTTTTGTACAGGGTGATGAAACTTTAGTTTCCGATCTTTTTTTTCGGATTATTTTTTATTAATCGAACATTTGATGTACTTATTTCATAATTTATGAAAAATAATATCAATTAAATGGCCGCCTCCGGACCTTTTACAGCGACTAATTTCTGATAACTTATTCGTATATTTCGGGCGTTATCTTGGCTATTGGGTATATCGACGTAGTCATAACTCCACAAAAAAAAATGCATATATTCAAAGGCGTTAAATCGCATGATCATGGACGAAAGAAATTGACCAATAATCTTACCGTCAATTTTGATGCACAGTTCGTACAGAATTGTTATTTCTGTAGCACAATTGAACATTTCTAATGCGTTGAGCGGTGTTGTCAACATAGGAAACTCGAATTGGATCACCCTGTATTACCATAGAATAATTTATTTAACGTGTAATTTAAATGTTGGATTATTTTTTAAATTTTACTCAATATTTTTATTTTTATTCTCATAAATATGTAATTTATTTATTTTTTTGCTATAGAGATGATAATTTTTTTATTTTTTTTTTGTGTAGAAGCAAAAAAAAAATTTGTCTATCCAAAAGGGATAAAATGTTGGTGACATTTTTAAAAATTACTATGCCATTGGTTTTCAAGGTTGTCTATCTTATCGTATATATTTTTCTTATAACTTAATTTCCATTTTAAGGAATAATTTCAAAAATTTGAAATGGAAATTTTGTAGATATCCTAAAGTACAAACCAACTTAAAAATTCATTTATATAAATTCTATAGTTAATTGAATTAATTTGAAATTGTTAATAAGTTATCGTGTTGCTTGTGTTCTTTTTTTTGAATAATGTTTGGTTGGTAGCCCATCGCTAGGCTAACGTCTCTATTTTATAAATGTATTAGTGAATTTGTACATTGTAAATATACATTTTTTAATTTTATTTTTTTGAATACGAATTATATGCAAATTCTTAGTTATTTAGTCGGCTTTTCGGTCAGTGTTGGTTGTGACCGAAAAGTCGACTAAACACAAATACGACAGAAAAATATACGCAGTTTAATTTTAGACTTGTATTTGTATGTATTCACATTATAAATAATAAGCCGCTCGCAAAGGGTTTTTTATGATTATGTAGAATTTTTATGTGTTATAAGGATATTAATCATATAAAAAAAAAATTAAATATTTAAAGCGAACACCATATCATCCACGAAAAACGGTCAATTTGGAAAATTTATCAAGTGGATAAGTACTACTACAATGAATTATGATTTTCTTTTCTGTCTTTCTTCAAGGGGTTAACAAACACCTTTGAACAAAAACAAACTATACGTACCCGTATATTATGTACATTGTACAATATGTGTAACAAAAATCTAATATTCGATCAGAATATATACATACATGTTTACTAACTATACAAATACATATATGCATGTATAGGGTATAAATACTTAATAGATATTATACATGCTATATAAAATCTACTAAATACTACATAATATGATATATTGGCATAGCAAAAAATATTACTTTATTTCTCATATCGCATGTAATTTAGTAGTAGATACATATCTGACGCCTCTGTTAATTATTTGTTGAAAGGTAGGCAAGCACAAAATTGCCAGATTGTTATGGCACATTCCTTCTACAATGTAACATAAAACAATA
>JANSTT010018000.1:0-15095 GCA_026745375.1 Platyura marginata | reverse complement strand
AGCAATTTTTTTTTTTACTTTATATAAATTACATATTGGCATGGATTATATACATATATATATATATATATATATATATATATGAAATTGTTAACTTTAATTCTGTCAATGGCACACACAGGGACAAATTACACCACTTCGTTTTTACAATTTTTTTATTCCTTTTTTTTTTTTCTCCGGAGACAAATTTTATTTCAAATTATATTTATTTGAAGTCGTTTTTCTACATGGTGAATTTTTTCATACTTGGAGTTTCATTTACAACTTAATAGTGAGTGGGGCTGTCTATCAACCCCATTATATTCAAACCCTTTCAGAAAAACAAATAAAATATATAGCTCTTTTAGCTCAAATAAAGTGGATATATTGAATGTTCTATATGCCGTCCTTCGTAGTCAATTTCGTTTCGTTGATTAGATGAAATTATTCTTAGGGGGTTTTAGCGTTTTGTGAAAGGCACGCGATCATATTTTTATATATTGATATATGTATGATATATATATATATGTGTGTGGAATTTGAGAATGGGAGATGCCTTGTTACGATGGAAGTCTATAGAAATTTCAATAAATTAAGTGTAATGGTTAAATTGATAGAGAAGGGTTTATTTTGTTTTTTGTTTTTTTTTTTGTGACTTCTATTTTCAATTTGAAATTACCTAACTAACAGAAATTTATGGGAATTTCATGACAATATGAAATTAAAACTAAACTATTACACATAGAATAATGGTTGAATTTCTATAAATAAAGAGATTGTTACGAATAAACTAAGGTTCTAATTACTAAATTAGTGAATCAATAATTGTGTCATTTAATTACAAATCCAAATTTATACTAAATTCAAACTAAAATTTGTAATAAATTATTTTTATTAATATATATTAAACAAATTAATGATATGAACATTAGAGAAAGGCTCTAAAACGTTCAAGATAACCGCAGTAAGTGTTTACTTCATTCTTAATTAAATAAAATGTCCTTTTCCTTTATGTAATTTAACCATTCATTAATCTTCTTTATAATATCACAATTTCTGTTCACACATCACACATAAGGCGTTGTTGTCATGAAGAAAACATATCTATACTTAGGGCGGTAGCCAGAAGCTAATTATTGAAAATGAAAATATATATGACAGTGGAGGATAAAGGAACAATAAAGCAATAACAAATCCTATCAACTGAGAGAGGCGGCCGGTGGACAACATTTCTAAAACAACAAGTATCCGTTTATGAAAGATTTCACTGTATTAATATTTATCAATGTAAATCTTTCCGTAACTTCAGGCGTTGTTCAAGCTCAATTTTACCTGTATACAATACGGTATCCTAACAATACAGTTTCACACTAACACAACAAAAAAATTGCGGTAATTCTCGTATAACACGGTAAACTATAGCAAAGGTTTCACTTCAACACGATGAGAAAATTGCGAAAATGTATGTACTTGCGCTTAGTCTGCTAAAACACGTAATTATGTTGGAAGCTTTCTACCGTGTTATATGGGGGATATCTATAAATCTTAAGTTTAAGTTATTGAAACGCTTATAGTTTTTAATTTTTATAATCAATTAGTGATTTCTATATTTCAGTAGCGTAGCGACGAATAAGATATTGAAACTTGTTAAAATTAGTATAGCCTACGGTATTATTAACGCTTCGCCACTGTTTTATTTGAATTATTTTTAAAATTACAGACTTCCATAAAAAAAACTCAACGATTAATATGATTAAAATAAATTATTTACACAAATCCACATTTCATTCATTGGTAATGAATAATGGCAATTATTCTATACACGCAAAACAGTTTTTGTCATTCAAATTTCTATCATATTTTCTATCGATAAATATGTAATAATATTATGAATGAATCTCATCTAACTACCCACTCAAACATGCAAAATTTCATTGAATTTATTTCGAAATGTTTTTACATAGATTTTGTTTTTTTTCTCTCTTACCGCATATGTATATATACTAATACTTATATAAATGTGTATGTATGTATGTGAATTTCCTTGGGGTTGTTGATCAGTAATTCTTATAATAAGAAAACCACTTTAGACAAAATCCAATAACCATTCAATGAATCTGATATTCATTCATAATGTTATTTTATATATATTTTTATCTCATATTTTTCGAAAGCATTGTATAAATCAGAATATATGTATGTAAATCAAATTTACTTTTAAGTATTTGCGTCTGCAATGTTATTGGGGGAGTTATCCTCCATTTGGGAGGTGTATTTATTGAGTAACTGTATTTTTTTTTGGAATTTAACCAATCTTATTAAAAAAATTGTAAAGGAAATGTGTTGTGTTTACAATGAATATATTTTTATTTTAATATCCGTATGATGTGTTAATCAAAGGGTATTATAACTTTGGTACAGAGTTTGAGATTCTGGCTAAAGCTAGAAAGATGAAATTTTGACAGTTTTACTTGTAGTCTTAGAGTAAGATGTCTATTGTTTTTGGAACAATTCGAACAAAATATAGGGGGAGGCTGAGAAAAAATAAATATGACAACAATTATAGAGAATATAAAGATGAAGATTTTATTCATAGACCACGGGCAAGGTCGTAGATAATAAACAAGTACTGGTATATTAACTATAATCGGCATAGTTACTGGTTAATGGTGTTATTGATTTTTTTGATTTTTTTTTAATTCCTTTGGTTAGTTAAATATGAAAAACTTTAATTATATTAACATATGTTTGACATGCTACATTAAAACAAAGGAGATAGATGTTAAGTAGGTGTATACAGAAATATATTTTTGTTTTTAAATATAGAATTAAAATTAATTGCCTATTAATTTGATAAAGGAAAAGCCATCAGTATGCATACATAACATTTATGTATGTACGTATAGTATATGTATTTCGATACTAAAAGCATACCTGAACTGGTGGTATGCTACGCTTATATGTATATATATAAGTAGTTACAACACATATAATCAAGGTTGTTTGTTGATGCATCGGTGCATTTAATCTCGATAATGTGCAAACATATTCTTGACGCTTTAACAAGTACCACAGAGTGTATATTATACGCTTAAAGCAATTTCAGATTTGTGTGCAATTTACAAGAGTATCTACATAATATATTATCGTATACACCACTACACGCAAAGATCGTTGGATTACATCAAATGCATATAACTTGTAGGAATTGAGATGTACGCTCTACGTGTAATGTAGAATGTGGCTTACTTTAAGAAAATAAGATGTAACCATATAGGTACAATGAAAATAGATTACCCCTTCTGTTTATCCATATAATATGTAGGGTTGATCCATATTCAAAATAGGGATTACCCCAGTTAAACGGATATTCATTGAATATTTACAATAAACAGGCCAAGCTACTATATATACATTACGTATATGCACATAGATAGTATAGATTGGTTAATGACAGAGTTCCTAATGTAAGTTTCGGTTATAGTTGAACAGAAGTTTTTGCCTTGTCATACTATAATTATAAGTCATATAAAGGCATTATTTTAATTAAGAATAATAAAGTTGTTCATTAGCATTCAAATTCAAGCTTCCCTTTTATTATTCCCGATAATTCTACACAAAGACGACTAGAAGAGAATAAAAAATAAATCTGCTGTGTAAGACGCTATCAAATTCTATATGTTCGATAGAAAAAACTATGCTTAAACTACATCATTATTCCTTTTATCATTCCATGAGGAAAAACAAAGGCCAAATTATTGATTTATTCGAAACATACAATTTACATTCTTAATTGAGGATAGTTATATGTTTGTCTATCACAAAAGTATATTGATAGAAGAAGGACAACCTGTAACTTGGGAACTTATACTTCTAAACCTTAAGCAATAATCTATCTCTTTACTAATACGTTATACGCTTTTTCCCAAGTGCAAACAGTCATAGAAACAAAATCCTCTCAATTATCTCAGTTTACGTAATTTCATTTTTCTGTTTCTGTTGTTAGTAATTATTGTTACAAAAGTGAACAGAAAGTTTTGTTTAGATACTCTAAACCACTAAAGAGAAAAACGAACTTGCGTTTGACAAATAATGAAAACAAATATAAAAATGAAACAAAAAATTCAATAATTACATAATCGATCAATTGAGAGATTAAAAGAAATTAATAATTTTTATTATTAATTTTGAATATTTATATAAGGAAGCACTCCTTCAGTTACATGTTAGCAGAATTCGTGACGGAAAGTTATATCAACAATATTAATTTATATTCAATCTGTATCTATCAAAAAGGCGTTTTCTAAAGAAGAAATTCTTTGGTTTTGCCCACCTAGAATTTATAAGAAATTAGACACCCTAAATATTATTTAGAAAAGAAATTACAGTTTTATAAACCTTTCACAAACAATATCTTCGATAAATACTTTTCAAATCCTTTCAATTCAATCTTTCAACACCAAACATGACGCTAAAAATAAAAATAAAATGAAAAATCAATCCGTTTTTGATATAAATTTCTACAACTAATAAGCCGTATAAAAGTTAAGAGAATATTAATCTCTATTAACCTTAAAAGCGTTGACTTTTCCACGAAAAAAAAACAAAAAAAAAAAAAACGGTTTACCGACTTAAAAATAAAACCATCTTTTATCTTTAATTATGTGTTGATGATGTGGTGTCTGGGGTGTTTGGGGTGCTTTTTGTTTGTATTTTCACAGCTCTTATTGTGAAAAGAAATAGGAACATCACGAAATGATTATTTTTTGTTCAATGTTGAATTGGATGAAACCATTAACGATAAAAGATAAAAACACATAAACATAAAACTCACTATATATACATACCTCTATCTATGTATATATATATCTATAATATATAGCCGAAAATCGGAAGATTCAATTTTCAATACTAAATTACTCTTTCTTTCTGGGGCTATAACAAAAAGACCACCAAAATAGATAATATAAAGCACATTGAGAGAACGCACAAAATATTTTTATGGTAAATTGTTCGAAAAGAATTACAAAAAGCTCACCCATTGTCTTGGTAAAGCTTTGTTCAAACATAAAGAGAGACATTGATGGACATTACTAGGCAAGCACAAATTGGCTTTAACCAAAATATACCGCATCATCTATAGTACAAGAGCCAAGGCACTTTCTTTCATTATATTATTTTTAAGATCCCAAAATATATACAATAGAAGAATTTAGGGCAAAATCATCCATGTAGGTAAATCGTGATTTATTATGTAGACTAATGGAAATTATTCTAAATACTGTCCATACAGTACCAATATAATATCTGAACAATATAAAATAATTACCACCTGTATCATTTATGTACACATTCAGTACGGGGTGTTGATAATAATTAGTAGGTTGGTAGGAAATATAAAAATTAAGATAATTACATATAAGCAACACATCGTTTTTATATTGCATTGTTTGTTAATTATATTGCATTCCAGTTAATGACCGAACATTTCTTTATGCTAAAACAACTGTATAAGTATATAAAAGGAAAAACGGGATTAGTCTATAAAATATCTAAAAACTTTAATGCCAATGGTTTTTTCATACTCAGTTAAGAATGTTTTCTCAACTTCCTTGAGAAATTTTCCTTCTTAAAGAGACCGCATATTCATTAAAATGTAAAATGTAAAATGGCTTTCGATGCTATATGTTAGATATTAAATTTTAATGAAAAACTTTCTGCCAGTAAATGAAAAAATAGGCAAAAAAGTGGGCAGGAGAGCGGAGTGGAATATGAAGGAACAGAAAAAGACGACTTCAAGTGTTCAAATTTGTATGAACAAAAAATTAAATGCAAATCTCAGATGAGATCCAACTTCTTTGTTTTTTGTAGTTTATTTTAACTCATTTATTCAATTTACATTAATTTTTTTTCGTAATGCATTCATTAATTTTTTTAATCACTACGCACTGATACATGATCTTTCAGAATATAAAATAAAATTTATAGATTGTTTTGGAAAATCTAAAAAATTGAGATTTAATTTGTCAACAATGTAAAAAAGACTTAGTTTTTTGTACCGCACTATAAATTTGAAGCTTTAAAATAGTATTTTGTGAAATTTAAAATACCATTTTTAATCTTTAAAACAAGCCAGTAGTCATAGATAAAATGCTGTTAAATTTTTACCGAGATATTAGAAAATTATTAATGTGCTATCTATAATTCAATTTTTTAATTTTTTTTTTAGAGTTAAAACATACTTAAATAAACAACCGAAAAAAGTTTGACCTCATCTAAGATTCACATTGTCTATTTTTGTACAATTGTATACCTAATCGTGTCAATACTTTCATTTCTATTATTACTTATTTTCTCTCTTTTTAACCTTCTTTATTTCTCGTTATTATAAAATTCTAAAGCAATTATTTTTGTTTTTAAATTATACTTAAGATTTTAAGTAAGTAACCCTCAAAATAGTGTATTCGTTTCGTTTTTATAAGAAAATCCAATTTTTTTTTTTTAATATTTACTACACATGAGCGATGGATGGTGCTTATTTTTATATAAACAAATGGAAGAAAATATTTGTTATCAAGAAGGATATACTATGTATGTGTGGGTGTGTGTAGTGTGTAGGTGCTATAACACAATGTTTTCTCTATATTTATATATGAAAGTTTATTTTAAAAGAAAATATTTTTTTCGTAATTTTTTTTTTCGAAATAAATTTAAAAAAAATATTTTTCAATGTAACAAAAACCAAAAAAAATATTAATTAATTGAATTTCAAAGAAAAAATCCATAATATAATAATGTAAACATACATATATGTAATATACCAAATTAACTAGGAAAGAAATCAATTGCGTACATGACTATTTATGTACATAGGTCAAGACAGAGACAGTCCAAGGTCATTCACATGTACTCTCCCAAAAACAATAGAAGTAGAAGAAATCGAACAAACGCCATAGCAAAATGACCTACTATTCGTAGGTTTACGCCTTAGATCTCTTGGCAGCATGAGTCCATTCGTTTAAAATAAATAAAGAATTCATATAAAATTAATAAATAAATTCATCATCATTTGTCACCATATAATATAATATAATGGAAATCCATACATTTTGAGCATTCATTAATTAATAAAGTAACAGAAACAGTTGGTTTTTCCAGCACATCATTGTATTGCACTGATCTTCATGATTCCAAACAAATCAAATATTTGCCGTTAACAGTTAATGATCTCATCTTTTACGAATTGAAGCTCTTAATAGTCTTATTCCCATTGATTTAATTGATGCCTTATAAATTTACTGTTTAAAGTATATTTAGAGTATATTATTGAATTCTTGCTAGTTCTAATGGAAACATTGCTCACTGGACATCTTTAGATGCTAATATAGTAATTCAATTAAGTAATTTTTATAATAATTCAAAATGTGTATAATATTGTCATAAATTGTTTACGTTAATAACAGAAATCTTTATAAATAGAACTTTCTCTATATATAAATAGATAAATCAAATGAAGAAAAAAAAAACGTTCAAGGGACAACAACAAACTTTTTGTCTAATAGAATAAAAGATGAGAAAATGGATAAACTTTTCAACCTAAAATAAATTTTTGGTACATTATTTTTAGTACAGCAAAGTATATTACAGATTACAACAGAAATCAGTTTAACGATTTTAATGGAAACAAGATATTTTGATCCTTTTGATTGTCCTTTTTTTTTGTAATTGTCTTAATGACAACAAATTCATCCAGAACCAGAAGACTCAACGATTATGTCATCCAATGGAAATAAAATTAATTGATTTGAATTTCATTAATTTCTCAATTAACCTTTTGTGCCATTTTTACCCTTTTACCAATTACTTATATCATGGAAATCATTTTGATAGTCTAAATATATTTTATAGTTGCACTATATTTAATTCTCATTTGTATTATTTCGTCTATTCCAATAAAATTTCCATTGGTGCTATTTCAATACTTTATGCATCTGTTGAAATTTTCCAATTTGCAAAAGCTTTTTAAATAAAAAAGTTCAATTAGGATGCATTAACTTAAAATCAGATATTTATATTTGTGCCCGTTTTTTTTTGCAGTTTGCAATCGAGCAGAAATGCAATATGATAGCCCAAAAGTAAACAATGATAACTAAAATTTAATAATTGTTTTTCAAGAACTTTTGTAACGTATTTAATCAAATATCATCAGGATTGTTAACGAAAAAAATGACCGATAAAATACCTAATTTGTAACACTGGTAACAAAAGCACATGCATATGTCAAACTGAATTGGACGTAACTGAATTGGACGTAATTAGTTTGCTACATTTGTTACATTTGTTTCATTTATTACCAGTTTGTTAGGAGTTTCTTTACTATTTCTGCACAACTTGTGAAAATAGAGAATATTTTTTGTATTAGAATAGTTTATGGTTGTGAATCTGTACATTTGACTATTATGTACAAAATGTAGGTGTAACGTGTACGTGTAATTATAGCTATTTTAATGGTAAAAATATTTCAGTCCAATAAAATATTTATAGTAAATTTAGTAGATGCTGCACTATAGAGTCGTTGTTGAACCAAATAATATAAAAATAAATGACTCTAAGTACTCAGACTTACAGAAAATAAATTAATTTTGTTTGAATTTCTCGTCTGAAGAATCGATAGCATTTATGCACATCTAAAACTATAATAAAGACGGCTTCAGACCAAATGTAATTAAATATGTCAGAGATACCTACTTATCTACTGATAATATTGATCAAGAACAAAATATAAAATACTTGCTAACAAAGGATCAAGAAACATGAAACATCAATTTGGAAAATAATGTATACAAATATGAATTTACAACGATCAATTATTTTATTGTTAAAAAGTAATTTATCACATTCACATACACACAAATACTATGAACATATTTACAAATACCTGTACAAAACAATTTCATATACGATTAACATTTAATATTCATTAAATGGTTTCTGGTTTTCGTACAAATCTTGAGTTATTCAAGTTCTCGCTCCTCACATATAAATATAGATATATATATACATATATTACATAGAAACTAAGTTGTTCATTATTATTCTATACGTTCGCTCTACATAAATTTGCAGTAAAATTGTGTTATCTTTGTTCCAATATAAGACATTTTCCAGCACTTGTCTGTTTTGGAAATTTATGTGCCACAACAAACTATACCAAAAGAAGCCCCTAAAGCTAGTCTATTGTGGGCAGTATACGGCAAACAAATGATGGTTGGTGCAAAGCCAAAGAGAAAGAAGAAAAGTTTTGCTTGAGTTTTTTTTCAACATTGATTGTTATCGAATACAGAAATAGTGGTCAATAATACGTGTGCGTTTATTGGAACTTCTTATATGGGCTGCGTCTAAATTAGAGTCGGACCCGTTGGGCCGTACTTATGTCCAAAACGTGATCTATCAGCAAAAAAACTTTTCAAAGTCGAATTTTGTCTTGATAGATATGTATGGGTTTATAATGTCGGGTATATTGTTTACTAATTTAGTTTGAAAGTTTATATTTGACTTAATAAGATTTTGCTAAATTCTTGATGGAGTTATACATACTGTGAAATATGAAAAATGATAAAATCGGTACCACTTGTCAAATATTTGTTGTGGTTATTATCGGTTCTATATTTTAAAATTTTTTCAAATAAGTAACAAAGACTTTTGAAACCTCAGAACTATACTGCCCTGCTGCTATAATAGGCCTATCTACATTTTTTTTTAGTTTATTTCACATATAGAACCAACAAAGCATAACCTATCTTAATAAAACTTAAAAAATATCGATTATAAAATATTTTCTTAGAAAAGTTGCTAATAAAAAGGCCTATCTACAAAATTTTACATTTAATAGGCTCATACATACTACTTATAAAAGGCATATCTACAAATGTTACATATACATGTTCTATGTGCATCAGAAAAACTTTAATAACTCATTATTTTGGAAAATGTAGTTAGACCTTTTATAGTTTGCAGGGTTGTACATATACGTACAAAGTGCTGTTAAAATATTTTAAACTATTTATGCATAACAAAGTTATATCTATGTTTAAGAATATATATTTTATTCTATGTAGATAGGTAAAGATATCTAATACTACGTGTATGTACCTAAGAAAAGTTTCATAACTTAAATCCTTCGGCAAGCAAAAGATACAGCGTAGCTATATCTATATTTCTCTTAGTCTACATAGAAATTGTCACATATCTATGTTCTTACACTTCCCACCTTTACTTATTCTCAAATTTCTATTCAGTCAGGTATCTTCTATCTATAGTATGTTAAGTGTAGGTTATATTCTGAAACATTATATCTTAAAACCGGTAAACTTTTGAGTTATTGGAAAACTTTTAATATATTTACTTATATGCATCAGCACTTAAGACACTTAAATTCTTGGTAATTATTTTGATTATATTTTTTGTATAACGTTAAAGTGCCTGAAGCGATTTAAATGAAAAAAGTATAAACACAAAAATAATAAGAGAAATTGAACCGCCGATTAATTATTATCTAATTAATGACTTTTTGCTTTTTGTACTGATTTCTAAAAAAATTTAGAAATTCACAATTTTAATCACCAATTTGTAATCATATGGAAATAATAAGTAATTGTTTAATGTTTAAAATTTTCTATTTCTAATGCAATCGAATAATATTTGTAATTGGGTACAGCAAATTCGTCATTTAGGCAATCCATTTCGTGCTGTACTAAGACTCTCGAAAATAATTCAATGATTCCTCTACATTTTTCTGTTCTGGTGAATAATTCATTCTTTATTAATCGTCTCTCGAATTGGAATTCAATTCACTACTTAGTCCCAAAAGCATTTTGGAATTTATAAGGGCTTCTAATGAGAGTGCTTCCGGTTTGACTGCAATGGCGTGCGCTGATGTTGTTTGGAAGCCTTTCAAACTTGATTCGGTTTTTTTCGCTTTTTCATCTTAATCTCTTCTGATTTCTCCTTTTTTGTTTTGTCATTCGTTTTCCTGCTATTGATTTCTCATTTAATAATCTTTTGTTAAGGATGCATTTATGATATTATACTAATGAACTTTGGACTTAATTGATACCCAATTGACCTCTACGAAAATTAATAAATAAAAATTTTCTTTTATTTTTTTTCATAAAACTTCTTGTTTTAGTTTTGTTCAAATGTGCACGATAATTTAGCATCAATAAATTCAAAAAAAAAAACCAATACACCCATAAACATGAACACACATAACACTATTTGTTGAAAAACAATCAATAATAAAACTATCGAAACATAACCACCCTCAATATGCTGATGTGGCATTGACTGATTTTCCAAATATTGATTTATCGTAACTCGTACGTCTTATTTTAAATATTTATGTTTGCCGCCCTTTATTGAATAGACGTCTATTTATGAATTTATTAGTTTAGTTCGTGATATGCGTATAAATGTCAAATTAATAAATGGCTTGAATGGTATTGCGCTAGTTCAATGTTATTTGTGTGTCATGTACTTGATTCTTAAGAGAATATCATTTTGAATGGTATCAAATGTTTTAACTCGACAGTCGACACACACATACATAAAATACAATACAAAAATAAAAAAGAAAAAAATTTAAAACTGTTTGACATATTTGAAGTGGAAGAACGTCTACAATTATTAATAAGTATGTAGACTTTGTAGACTCTGAAAAAACCACAAATTATTTGTATGCCCTTGTTTAAATTTGGATTACAAAACCCATTTATATCCTTTTGAATGAACTAGTTAATGAACATTTTCCAAATACAAAACATAATCTTTAATAAATAATTTCTCTGTACAATTTCACATCCACATTGACTGACCTAAACAAATATACGATCCGGCAGACAATACACAAATAAATTGTAATTCTTTTGTCACTCTATATGTCCTTAAAATATTACTCCTTTTAAACATTTTCTATACGACCGACCCAACCCATTCAAAATATATTACAAACTTCCATTCCAATTTTACTCTAAATTCTTTAACATTACATGTCAAATGCTAGAAAATAAATTCCATTGTTAAAAATTATCCTAGAAATCCGAATTCGGTTCAAACATGGCATTTAGTCCGTATGTATATGTTATGTATACTAAAGCAAAATGAATGCTGAACATTGAATAATCTCTTTTTTGTTGACTGGTTGCACGAAAAATTGTTATCGATAAAAAGACGGATTTAGAATTAATTTGTATTCCAGTACATAGTGTAGGAGCGTGGGGGTATACATTGTGGTTGTACAAATTTTAAATCATTTTTATTTCTAAGTTTAGATGTAGGTAGTACATCCATCTTTCGACTTGCACGGTAGATACGTTCCACAGAAAATCGTGCAAATCGAAACCATGTAAAACGAGACAAAGCTTGCATATAAAAAAGGCGGATTGGAATTAAATTCTAAGCCGCGTAAATCGAGTCAAAGAATATAAGAAAAATTCGTAGATACGTTCATAATAAACGTGTAAAATGAGACAAAAATTTCTTATTATTGAAAATTTGTCCAAAGTAATTATTTAAGTATTAAGATCTCAGCAATCTCAGTTTGTAACAGTAACTTACTATTCATATTCCACTATTATTCAAGATATCTTATACATCTAACGATAGCGTTGGCGACAATATCTTCATAAAGAAGAAGAAGTATTTTGAAACACGTAGTAAAACTGTTACTCTTCAATAATTAAGATGTTCACCTACTTACGGAGTCAATATGGCTGACAAAAATGAAACTAATCTGTAAGAGCGGAACAATCTCAGCTAGACATTTTTGAACATAAAAAGATTATAAAAATAGTTTCACGATGCGATAATTGGATAAAAAACAATTCCTATTAAGCTTTGGCGCCGAAAGTTTCACAAAGTCAAAATTCATAATTTATGCAAAATTGTAGCAAATGGTTGGAGTTTTTAGATAATTGATGTAGACGAAGATGTAGGTTTTATAGCGCAAAGAAAAAAAAAACTTAATTAATTTGTCATTGTTATTGGCTCGTATAAGATTTTGGAAGCCTCATTATGAGTTTGGTAATTACGTAACGTTAAAGTAAAAGTACGAAAAGTTTTTGTTAGCGCTTTTGCAAGCTTTGACAGACACAATAAAGAAGAAAGTTTTAAATTGAAAATGCATTGTTGGAAAATGGATAGACAGTTTAGATTCACATTACAGTGGTAAATTTTAGTTTAGTTAGAAAAAAAAAGTTCGGAGCAAAGCTCACATTAGTATCTATTATATATACAAAAACACACATTCAATGTAATAATGACTTGAGTTTTTGAACTATTAATGACTAAAGGATTTACCAATCAGTGGTAGATCCTTAGCTAGAATTACATTTTTCTATTAACATTTGTTGTTGTTAACCCTCTATGACGCCAATATTCATAGTGAAAATTAAACCCAGACATGAATGTATAAAAATACTTTATTATATTTATATTTTTTTAAAGGAACGCGGGCAATTTGCATTTTTACACGACATTCAAACGTCAAATTCTCGTAAGTATGGAAAAATTGGCATTTATTCGGTTTATATTTGTGGATATGTCTGAACGAACTGTCACTATTTAAATATAGAACGTATTAGAATATTAGAAATTATTTTATACCGTGCATTGATTCGAAAATGATTTCCAAAAGAAAAATGACTTTCAAAAACTTAATGCATATTTCTCGCATCTCTATCACAATCAATAAATTTATTGGCGCACTCATTTGCATAATTATGTTCGTAAAAATATTTGAAGAAATCATTCTTAGGCATTAAAATTTAAACCGAAAGTATTATTTTAAATGATATTTTCTGTCACAATAAGCAGTAGATAGGTATTAAAGTACCTACTATAAAGAAAAATCCCTTTCAATGCAATCATCCGAAAAGAATTTGTTTGCTCGTCTATTCATATCACTATTTACCAAGCAAACGCTGTCAATTGTTAAAAGCTCGCTATAATGCCGATTCTGCTATTATTGTGTATGTGTGCCTGTGTGCGTGTGACATAATAATGTTTTTCATATGAATAATATTTTGCGTAATGTGCGTTTTTAAATATCCAAAGATTCTCAAATTGTTCCATCTTTGCCATTATAAATGATTCAGAAATACATGTGGTTTAAAGGTTAACCTGTTGTAACCAACATTTATTGAGGCTTATTACCTGAAAATTCGATTGATAATCTGGGAATCCTGAAGGTTCTTTTGTACTCACAAGAATATCGAAATTATATGATAATATTTATATATCACAATTTGTTCTACATATTATAAGAAAGAAATATGAACATGGAAATGGCTTCTATTGTCACATTCTAAGCATCGTTGAAAATGTTTAAGATTAACTGGTAGCAAACGAAATAACATCCCTAAATCTCTTTCAGTTATTTGTCAAAAGTAAAAGGGGTTTTTAATACCGCTTATTGTTGGGTAGAATTGAAGTGTCAATTTTATTTTTATAGCTGATTTAGTATGGGAAATATGAAATGTTGACAGCAACACTCTCTTCCTACTTTTGCGATTGGATTTTATATAAATATTTCAGTTTTTATCAAGCCTTAACTTTCTGGTAGCAATTTTATGAATAAGAAGGTATGAGTCGACATCATAGTCGAAATATTATTGTCTTATCAAGAACTTTTAGAGTAATATTTGTTGATGGACAAGAATTAAGTCAAACATTACTTTGTTTCCACAATGTTTTTAATTAATTGATGTTTACCTATCTTTAAGTATTTATAATAAAAACAACATTATGTTAATTATTGCTATATCCTTAGAAAATAGTTTAGAAGTTATTATATTTAAGACTTTTAAAATACATACATATCGATGGTTATTGGAGAAAAGGCCCTAACCCTAAAAAGTGGGGAAAACCCATATTTTTTCGAGCAATTTAGTAAAATAGTGTTCCCAGTTAGTGTGAAATATCCCAAATGATCAGATTTTATAAAAAAACCAGTAAAGAAGTAAAAATTGGCTACGCCGATTTTAATATACCCGTATGAGTACTTGTTTATTATTTACAACTTTGTACATGTCTATTTTGTCTGTACAATAAATTAACAA
>JANSTT010017999.1:0-15096 GCA_026745375.1 Platyura marginata | reverse complement strand
TCAGAAATTACGATTTGACTTTGTTTTGGAAATCCGGACAATTCGATAATTCGGACAGGCTCTGGTTTCTAATTGTCTGAATTATCGCGACACCACTATAGTAATTTTTTCTTTTCTTTTCTTTTAATGATGCAGAGGCGTAACTAAATAGTTCTTATATGTACGTAGGTTCTAAGTTTTTACATTTATTTCGATTTTTTATCTATATTTTCTTTTTCTTTCTCTTTTTATTTGGTTTTCTTCAAATATCTCTTTTATGAACTGCCATTTTTATTTACACTTAATCCTTTTTTACGCGACCCATATTTACGCGAATTCAATTTAACGCAATTTGTTAGTGTTTCACGAATCCTTTTTTTTGCGCGATTTATATACTTTAACGCGATTATTTGATTTGATTTAAATCTAAAATCTAATATAAATTTATGAAATTTGTTTACGCGACAATTTAATGGAATCAACAAATATAGGAATTATAAAGCTTTGGCCTATAAATAAAAATAAAAAAATTGCGATTTCAAAAATATTCCATTGATCTCCTTTTCAGAGTAATTGTCTTTTTAATGAAAATATCCGAAAAGGCCGGGCACAATTTTTATAAAGTGAACTGGCCATAATATCTTGGTATGTTCTCGAAGGGTCAATCAAATGTCCAGTTTTAACACACATTGTGTTGATTTAGTTATGTATATACAGCTGTGTTCATAATAGGAATTCCTCCTATTGGATATGAGCGACATAGCTAAAATCGATGAATTCAATTTTTTTAGTTTTAATTGCCAATATTATTTGATAAATATGAAAAGGCTACATTCACAGTTGTAGAAATTTCAGGCTATTGTTTATAGCAGCGACAATAAAATTTGTAAAACCCCATTTTAAAACAACAAATTAACCAAACAGTTAATATCAAATTGGAGAAATTGTTAATTTTCAACTTTTTCATACAAAATAAGCAAAACTGCTATTTTTATGAACACCACTGTACAGAACGGAAACAACGCATGCGCATTTAACACTATTTGTGAATTGTATTGTGTACAAAAGTAAAATCTTATACATAAACATACCGTAAATTTTAATTGTTTTTTAATCTGATTATAGTAATCATTCGAGTATTGTTGACATTATATGTATTCAGAGCCTCTGACAGAGGCGCAAGATTTAGCATACACAGTGACTTTTGTTTGGGAAGAACAAAAGTGGGTACATAGATCTATTAACATTATTAAACATCAATCATCCATCTCCTACAGCAATTAACGAGGATTTTTGTCTAAAAAAAAAAGTGTAAGCAATGTAGAAGCACCCTAGATAATTATTATTTTATGCGAGAACTTTCTATTATTTACGAAAATATGGAATTTACGATTAGGTAACTTTAAATATTTTGACTTTTTTCGTCATAATAAATTTTGTCAATTTCTACACAATTAATTAAAATTGTCAATATTTTATTGTTACATTTTTTATTTTTTATTTCTTTAATACTCCAATCGTCGCTCCGGACTTATTAAATCATAAATTATAAAGCATTTAAGTATCTTCTCAATTTATGTTTGATACATTTTTCATTAATCATTAATTTGATTGATTATAATAATTTCGATAAATAAGGTAATTTAATTTTTGAATTCTGTTTGATTAGGTGCGTTCAATAAAATTATTGGTTTTAGCAAATAAATTCATATATAGATTATCTATCAATTCTACTAATTATTATTCAAAAACAAACAAATTTCTGTATTAAACAACAAAATTCAAATCATTATTTATATATTTGGAATAATAACATTTGATTATATATACAACATAATTTGAATATTAATGTTTGACTACCTAATATTCTTCATTGCTATTGCCAAAAGTCTAATCACGTTATTGAATCAGAGATAAATTACATACTACATAAAGGTAATAATTCCAACCTCCTGCATATAGGTATATGTACAATATTGCGTTGTGCATTCCATTGGGATTAAATTATAGACAAAATCTAGGTTTATATGTACACATCCTAGGTTAGGTACGAGTATATTGATTGAATCATTGAATTCATAACATTAGCTTGCATTTATAGTATGAGTAATAGTAGTATAAGACCTATATATATATATATATATATATATATATATATGTATATGTACTGTACATATATCTGTTACCTGTATTTAACTTAATTAGTTTAATTAGGTAAATCTTAAACCTATACGATATTTTATATACAAATGTAGTTCGTCCTAAAAACAAAAACAAAAATCTCTACAGTGATGGAAAATCTTACCCTAAATTGGAATTAAAAAAAAATATTCCAAGAAGTTTTTCTTTATAAAGAATCTTCAATATTTTTAGGTTGAAATTTTGACTCATTGAAGCACGGATAATTTCGATTCCACTTTAAAATATCCCTTAAAAGATTTACGGACAAATTAATGGTAATTATTGTGTAATGCCATATTTATGAATATACCTACCGTAATTAGTTAAATCTCTTCGAAGAAAAATAAAAAAAAAAATTTCCATTTTCACTTTAGATATTTATGTAAAGGAAAAAACTACTCAATTTAATGCCTCTTGAATAAATTGAAATTTTCAGGCTGCTTATATATCGTAACTAATTATACAATAGACTGAGATTTTGTCCATTATAACATTTGAAGAGAAATTTTCTGCAAGAAAAAAACCAACAACATTTTCTTTTTTTATATAAATATTCATCTATTCTATGTACATTGTACAATGTACATGCATACATACATTTACATATGTATAATATATAAGAACCCTGAGGGTTCTATGCTTTCTTGGTTTTTTTTTCTACATTTTTTTTTTCATTATTTAATTTTCTCTAACAAGTACAAGACCTCTGGGCGATTTTCGCCTTTTCCACCCTCAGCCCTGCATTTGATAGCTTAGAAAATACTATTTCTATAAAGGTTTCCTTGAGGACCATGATTTACAACGATTACATCCACATTTCACGTAGTCAGGTCAGGAAAACATAATTTATTTAACATTTACACAATATATATGTATACGTATGGAAGTGTACACATCCTACATACATATTATGTGTATAATCTATAATTCCACACGTAGCCCAGGAAGATTTGTGTGTTACTATTTAGTTCATTGCCTTGTGAAATATACAACAATAACAATTCATGTATGTACAATGGTCAAATAATATACTCGAAGCTAACCTCAAATTACCCAGGATATTTTGAGCAACTAGCTATCTCCATTATAAGCCTAACATAATACCATTTTACCACCACCCAACAAAGTAATATAATCTACAAGAAATCCTTATATAGACGGTGGTATTTGTACGACCAATACTCCTACCTTCGTTACAGTGACACGTGATGACCTCATTTGATTATTGTTATGACACGGAACTTGTTTGTTTGTCATTAATTTTAATATACAAAATTCACGTGAATAGGGATAAAAAAAAGGTGGATATAACAAAATTACCGGAGAGAGAGAGAAGAAAAAAATTCTCGAAATTATTGTGTTTAACCATAATTAAACATTCATGGATAATAGGTAATGTGATATTTTAATTTGATTTGATTTTATTTGATTTACTTTGGATTGCTTACTCCTTCCTCTTTATTATTACATAATCAATGAATGTCTTTTGACATAATAATAGACCTACTCACGTTTATGGCTCTATCTGAACCGTTTACGTTGACTTTTAACAAAACACTTAAAAAATGGTGATTCAACGCCAAGTGGTTCGGTATGTAACGTCCCTCTCGGGCGCTACAATATATATTAGAATAGTGTGTAATTAAATCTATATCCCTATTGAAATATCCCTCCGCAATCCATCATAATTTATAAGTTCGATGAGCCAAGTGACGAACGCCGGCCAAGTTGAATGAGGCGGAAAGGTCGAAGTAGATCGAGGAGAGCTCTACGAACCGACGAGCAGTGTGGACGCTCGAGCTCATTATTAAAAACTTTATATAAAACAAGTACATATAACACTAACAGAAATAACAATAAGAAGAATATTTAAACAAGATTATTACAACATATTATAACAACATTAAAAACATCATATATTCAACATAAACATATTTACGAGATACAACTTTAATCCAATATACTACACTCATACAAGAAGTTCCTGTTCACACATGGCGTCTTCTGGATGGATCCTTGCTCAGATAAGTGTGCACATTCCAACCTTCCTACCTTCCTTTAATATTAAGATTCAGAATTTATAATAAATGTTTTAACTATCATCCTTGCGTATCTTTTAAATTTAAGTGAAGTGGTGTCTCAGGAGCCAGGGACATTACAGGTATCCACTTGAAACTGTAAATCGATTATAACGAATATAAAGTTATCAATTTATATGCAGGAAATGATTATAAATAATCGGTAATAAATTAAATGTCTAAATATGGACTGCCTATACTTCGGGCAATACCCAAGATACGATATATAATGTACATCATATTAAAAAGAAAAGTATCTTGGAATTTCTGTTTGTATATGCCTTACATAACATACACAATCCCCCTTATACATACATAAATATATATAAAAAAAAGAAAAGATGATTACGTATTTCATTTTCGTATTTTTTATTTCGAATATTGAAACAAAAGTTTTAAAAAAGAAGTTAATAAATAAAACCGAACTTCAAATTTCGGACAAAATATTCATACATAATAATGTTCTAATGAAATATTTATAAGACAATTTTGATACTCAAAAAATAAAAATATAATTTAGGTACATTTTCAATATAAAAAAAAAAAGTTTTCATTTTCAATTATATGTACGTAAAATAATAACTGTAGAAAATAAATAATACATATATCTAAAAAATATGTATATTTTTTACCCTATAAATAGACATCTACTAGGCTATGCACAATATTCATGTACACGGAAAATATTTCTCAACTAAATTTCACAAATTACATACATATGTTCAAAAATGCCAAAATAATGGAGATTAGCTTTTATGTCTCACTAGAAGCACAAAAACTGAAAATCTCTTTGAATAGTTATATACTAAAATACTAAAAGACGGCATTGAAAAGTTAGACAATTTTGTATATACAAATAAGATGAACGATTTAAAATTGTCTATGAGAAATGTTGATGTCGCATGCCTACGATGATGATTACCGCCATCGATATATGTATGTAGATGTAATCGAAAACGTATCTTCTGCAGTTTGATTTAAAATCAAAATAAATTACCCAACCAAAAGCTAAATTGGCAAAATGTGTAAAAAAAGAATGGTTAAATTAACTAAAATAGTGTTAAAAAAACTAACTTGAAGTCGAAAAAATTACAGTATAATTAAAATCTAAATTCTAAACATTAAGTAAATTATTTATCTAGAAATCACTGTCTGGAGCAATTTTTTTAGAACAATACAAGAGGAAATTTAATCGACCAATTTTTTTTTCTGCGTGTATGTAGTAAGTACATACTTATATTTAATATATGAGTAATTTTTGGGGCAAAAAAAATTATTTTATTTTATTGCGGCCATAAAAATATGAATATGTACTCTGCCAGAAGCACATAATGTGTATTTTATGTGCGAAACATAAGCACACATACGTAGAACTGTATATAGAACTGTTTGTGTTGTTTTGTTTTAATTATTATGCTCTTGTTTGAATTTTCACAGATAATTGAATGAAACCTTGCTACAGGGAGTTGAAAAGTTTTAAAAAAAATATTTATTTTGGGTACAACTCAGGAATACCTCTCTCTCTCAAAGGACTAAATAAAATTCTATATTGAAGTATAACTTTCAATTAGTATTTCTCAAATATGCTGCATACGGTAAATTTAAAATTATTTAATTCAATAAAAAAAATGTTTTTATCTCGTTTTATGAATTTTTGTCTCACTAATATTAATTCGAGAACATCCATTCATCCCCAGTCGAATGGCATGAATAATTATAGATCTAAAAAAAAAAAACCTACAGAGCTTGTCGCGGTGCTCCTTTAAATACTTAAAGTCTATTATTTTAAAATTAATTTGATTGCAAACATTTTTATTTTAAATGTAAATTTTCAATTTAATGTTGAATAATTTACCATTACGAAATTACCCATTGGTCATTGATGTGAACCGTCTAAAAGAAAATTCGACAATATCTCCCATCTGAAATTCGACAAAAATAAAATACCTACAATTGAAATTGAAGTTCAGGCGACATTACATAATAGAAGCTCAGATCCTAATTTTCATATTTTCAATAGCACCAGAGGTATTTGAATGAATTTACGATTTCTAAGCCACATACATTATTCATGTGGATTTTCATTTTTATTCAATGTGGTACAGTATTATTATAGGGACGTAATATTTTCGTCAAAATGGCTATCAATGTGTATGTATAACTTCTATAGCAACACGAAATAGTTATATATATAGATATAAGTATATACCTTCGTAAAATGTTATTATATATCGAACGCATTATTTGTTTTTCTTCGCATTCTCCTTTGGTTCATGCAAACACAGCAACATCAAACGTTATATAGTCTGATATAAAAGATCTAGGTCGAAAATAAATATATTTACTGGGGAAGCGACAATTTTCCTGTTATTTGATTTGAAAATGTTTCGGTCCATGTTTCCTTCATCCACTATACCATATATATATAAAAATATATATATATATCCGGTAGATATACAATAACACAAAAGCTCCCACTTCACTCTTCAAGATAGAGGCTACAATAAAGCTAGTGACTATATAAAAAGTGATAACCATAATTTATGGAAACCTTTGGCTGCAAAACGAAAAACAAAAATTTGAACGAAAATAAAGAAATTGGATGCTGTCTAGTTCCATTGGATAATGGAAAGAAGGGGAGAGGGGTGGGGGAGGGTGGTTGGTCGGAGAGAGCACCCTATCCTGAGAGATTGTTATCACTTCAGCACAATAAATAAAGATTATAATAATAATACAAAAAGAAAAAAAAAATAAGAAAAAAAAAAAAAATTCAATGTGAGCCTAAAGGAAACGTCGACAGTGGAACAATAAGACAATATTGCCGGTCGTACCCAGACGCGCTTTCACATAATAGATTCGGAAGCCAAACAATGAACGTTTAATGAAGCATGTAAACACAAGTCAGTCAGTTACGAGTGTTTTTGTAATATTAATAATACTAACAATGATGGAATTGACTACAAATATATTCTTATCCAAACTTCATTTTGAATAACCGCATTATCTATATACGAATCTGTATATATCTGTATATATGTATGTACATATATATGACTATGTTCGTATAAAATATCTCATAATTCTAACTTCAGTGTTTCCACAGAAGAAATTACAGAGATTTTGTACGCGCCATCTGGAAAAAAAATCAAGAAAATTGTTTTGTCATCCAAATATAATGGATCAAAGCAACTTATACTGGTGCTCGTTATTGTTTTGTTTATTTATTTTTTTTTCGAAATATTTTCTGTCTCGTTAGCATAAACGCCATTTATGTTTGTCGTAAATCATAATAAGAGAAAAAAGAAAATAAACTTGACTAATCTAATTATAACATGTGTAGTTTGGTTTGTGTACCTAAAACTATTCTGAATCTAAAATCGCTGTCAATTAATGGCATCTAAAGAGACCTATCTAATACCATTGTTGATGTTTTTTTAAGCGTCCGAAAAGTCGTAAAAATACCCTAATTAATTTTTATTCATTGCTTACCCTTTGACATTGTTCACGCTTCGTCACTGTACAACACATATGAGTAGGTAATTAAAAATTGTTCAGGTAACGACATCGATCATTTTATACAAGAAAATAGAATGTTTCCCGCCAAAATAATAAATATTCCCGTATAAGATAAGATTACCATTTCGTATACGCTCCTCCTAATACAAATATCAGATATAATCTTAACCGAAACACCCTAAACCCATCTACCTACCTACTTACCTTACATACTAACTAAGACCTTATATTTATGGATTTCTAATCTCATTTTTAATCTGCTTACGTAGTAGCATTTACTAAACGTCGGGTACCTACTATGTACCTATTTACTGTAAGTAATAAAAACCCTTAATCAGATCAAAAAAATAGGTTGTAATCAATATAAAGTGCTTTTATTTTAGAATGGGGGTGGTGGTGAGGGTGGGAACAAAAGTTCTAATAGAATACTCGCAATACGAAATGTTGCTTTTGATGATTTAATCTTTTCGAAAACAACGCATTTCCATCGTATTTTCGTATATAATAATGTCTATGCAAATTATATGCGAAAGATAAAGGCGTATTATACTTACACCGAGATTGGGTATTGTAATATTAAGTTGATTATTAATTTTCTATATATAAACCTACACAAATACAGCACAGTTCATTTTGTGGAAAATCTATTATCCATTATCTTTGGATCAGTTCCTGGACCTGACTAAACTTATAATTAAACCAAAAAAAACAAACAAAACAAAACAAAAAACTGTCTAAATTACACACCAAAAACCAGATACATATATATATAGTTCCTCTGCTCTAAATGTACACACAGTCATAACACTAAGAGATGATTATTATCATACTTGGCAGTAATTCCATTAAAATCTGCCTATATACATACGGTGTGGGGATCCTTTTGCGCCTTTCCCAAAAATTTCTATACGCGTATAAAGCACCAAGATGAGCCAATTTTCAGTCATGTTTTATGTGTTGTTTGTTTTTATTAAATTAGCTTAACATAATCTATTGTATGTACGCACCAAAACCGCACACTGGAGACAGATAAACCTACCTCTTCCCTTAAAAACATATACACACTATACATACATATACATACATACATACATACATATACTATATAATAATACATAAAGTTTTCCAGGGGCATTTTCCATTGTATATAAGTGGTTCCCATATAATATACGAAACAGTATATTCCTTGTTCCGTCATTAAGGTTTATATTTCCTTGGCCTACGATAAATTTTAATGTAAACGGATGCAGGGATTAGGGATGCCGAGAGCTTAGCTTGTAAAATTTTTAAATGAAGGCCATTCTCTGCTGTTGTTTTTGTGGAATTTTATTGATTCAATACTGGCAAAACGATATACAAAACACTATCCCATGGGGGCCCAATGTGAACGATGTTTATGATTTTTTGATACTAATACGATGGAAAGAGGCGTAAGATTTATTTTTTGGATATTTTTTCAAAATGGCAAATTTATACAGTGCCAATATCCGAAAATACTACATACATACATACATACATACATAGCAATATAATACAATTCATTCAAAATTAATATTCAATTTGATATCATCTTTTGTTGATGTTTATGTTTATGGATGAGAAAATCCATAAAACTATATTGAGCTGAGATGAGTATAGGTGTTTTTATGTTGCGATAAGGTTTCTTTCTCTGTGCAAATAAATTATTGGAAAAAAGAATTTTTCCTTAGATAAGAATATCGAATAATTAAAAAAAAACAATGTCAATCAATTATTGAATTTAATTTTCTACAACCTTGCGAAATTAATCAGAAGAAATCAGAGGAAATTGGGGAAATTTGAGCAAAAATTGTTTTCCTCGAATTCAATAAATTTGATCTTAAAATTAATTATTTTAACGTTTTTAATTGATTTGTGAACGTTTCAAGTGATTTGTATAGAATTTTATATTGTTTTCCACACATTTACTATAGAACGCCTGAAAATGGCTTAAATTTCGAACAAAAAAGGAAATTTGATTTTGGAACATTTTTAATAAATATATTTAACGACAAGGTAGATCTAACATTTAAATATCGTTGGATTCGTAGAAGCCTCAACTTTAATTCAAGGGTTCTTTTGAGACTAAACTCCAATATCTCAATTTAAAAAAAATCTTTTACTGATATTGGGGTTCTCGAAATTAGTTTTTAATGGAAATGTACCAGCATATTGGTGGACGGTCGACTAAATATTTTTTTCTGATAATATTTCGAGGCAGCTAACTCAAAAAAAAATAGTTTTCCAAGTTTTTATCTAGAAATCCAGTAGGTAAGGGAATATGATGATTTTAAGAAACTTTCAACGGAAAATCTATAAGAAAAATTGAGAAAATCTAAACAAAACATTTTTTTTCAGAATTCTATAGAATTTATAATTTTATGGTTTTTAATTGATTTGTGAACATTTCAAGTGATTTGTATAGAATTTTACATGGTTTTCTTCACACATTTACTATAGAAGGCCTGAAAACGGCTTAAATTCCGAACAAAAAACGATAATTAGATTTTAGAACATTTTTATTAAATACTTAACGACAAGATAGACATAACAACTATATATCGTTGGATTCGTACAAGCCTCAGCTTTAATTTAAGTATAGTTTTGATTTCGAGACTAAATTCAAATTCTCCGATTTTTTAATTTTTTTTTACTGATATGGGGTTTTTTAGAATTAGGTGGACGGTCGGCCAAATATTTTTAATAGGAAAAAAAACTATCCAGTAATTCAGTAAGTTAGGAGATATGATGTTTTCAAAAAACTTTCATCGAAAATCTATAAGGGATTATGTAAGGGAAAATTGGAAAAATCTGAACAAAAATTTTTTTTATTTCCGAATTCCATAGAATTTATCTTAAAATTAATAATCCTAACGTTTTTAATTAATTCATGAACATTTCAAGTGATTTGCATAGAATTCCACATGTATCTCCATACATTTACTATAAAATGCCTGAAAACGTTCCGTAAATTCCGATCCAAAAATTAAATTTCATTATAAAACATTTTAAATAAATACTTAACGACATAATACACCCAGACAGTAAAAATAAAAATTTCGATAAATTCGTTGTTGGCGTCTCCTAATGCAATACAAATATTACGTGATGATTTAAAATTCTATCAAGAATAAACCTAAAATGTCAAAATCTCTTTTTTCTTAAGCGGTTTAAGCTACATTTTTTATTGTTTTGAACGATATCAATAAAAATCTGTTTAAATACAAAAATCATTTTTAAAGTGCCTGTCAATTCTAACCATTATTATCCATATATAGGCAATCGGTATCAATATACCTATAGCATAGACGACGTTCAATCTGATGAAATTACTCGTAATTCCATTTGTATTATATTCTCAACATATTGGAAGCACTCGTGCTCAATAACATAGATACATCACATTTTATTATGGTTCTTAATAAAAAGAATACAAATCCAGAAAAGGTTATTTGCACCCATCCTCATATTCTAGCATTATGTTGGGTACGTTTAAAAAGTAGAAGAAGAAGTAGAAGTAAAAGTAGAAGAGAAAGAAAAAAAAAAGTTTAAAACATGATATTATCCCCTTACAACGAGACTGTGAGTTAACAATAAAATCCAGATAGCGGGTACAAAGTGCTGAAAAGAGCACACTTTTATGATGTATATCATCATTACAACGATTTATCTCATAACATACATCCCCCAGCCCAGACATGAGAGAGTATTACACCAGACCACCAGGATATAATAATAGCGCCAGAAAGTACAGCACCTGCTTTCACGTGGAACTCTTTTTTACCAATTTTTTTTATTTTTTTATTTTTTTTTTTTTTTTTGTTCGCTTTGGTGTTGTTCCATTTACTTACTATAAACGATAGAAGCACATACCCCTATATTGTATTCTCGTACCTACATCCTCCTAGATGCTACATATTATGTTACAGGATCTGCACAAAGCTTTTATCTGCAAAATATGGTTTTTGCTTGGCTTAAGTTTATATATCAGTTCGCTACAATATCAATAAGGTGGCATTGGGCGAAGGAGGGGTTGGGGTGGGTTTGGCATAGGGAATATTGTAAATCTGGTGAAAAGCGTCCATGATAAATACATAAATACACATAATGCCACAATAGAGAGAAGTAATTCGTTTAAAGAAAAGGACTTTATTTTTTTTTTTTGGAAATTCCCTGCTGATGGAGAGTTTAAGTAAGGGCTCAAGGACTAAAGTTATAAATAGAAAAAAAAAGGATCTGTTTATGTTTATAAAATACGACAAACCATTATTGAAGAAAAAACGGCCTAATATATAATACTTACCTACTACTACTTATTCCACCTTCAAATTTTCTTAATGTAATAGATTTTATAAAAAAAAAAAATTATAGCTGAGTTAGAGGATTTTACGGTCCATCAATAATACCGACATCGAGATTTTTTTATGGTCGAAAATTCATTATACATATGAAGCATGTTACACTCTAAAAAAAAGATCTTAGTAACATTATGGCAGTGACGTATCATGAAAGATTAAAAGTAGTACTTAAGTCTCATGACTACACATAGCCCTCATGTCGCAATTACTGCAAATTATTACATAGGACTAGGAACGATAGACTCATATCGATAAAATAGTTTTTAAAAAAACAAAAATTAAGAATTTTATGTTCTTTCTGATTCTTGAACAAAACCATCTTACTATTAGTACTAAATTATTAAATTATTAAAAATAAAAATTAATTTTCAGCACTTCTATCCGGCACACTTAAAACATACCAGAAAAAAGCATGTGATTCCGACAAAATATCATTGAGCTGTCCAAGAGGGACCAGCATCTCAATCGAAATTGCACAATATGACAAAAACAGTGCAGGTACATTATTGGCAACATATAATTAAATTAATTTCCTGTATACTTTTGATGTTGTAATTACAGACGGAACATACAATTTATGTCCACCAGAAGAAAAAGTTGAAAATCACAAAAAACCTGAAATAGAAATCAAATCGGCTGATAGCTGTCAATGGCCAAATGCATTGGAGGTACATAAAAGACTTTTTTCGATTAATTTATGAATTTTTCAGATTTTTTTGTTCAATTTTGTTTTTTACCAATAACGTTTCTGTGACATAATTTATTTTTAACTTAAGTCATAATTGAATTGACATTTTCGTAAATTGCATGGAACCATCAAGAATCAAACACTGGACCGTTTGGGGGGGTGCCGGTTTTATAGTGACCCTATTTTTTAATTTATTGCTAATCAAAAATTTTTTTTTTTTTTGGACCTTACTTTTTTTGGAAATCGAAATATTATTTGATCCTTTCTAATATAAAAAAAACCCAATAAATAAAACCAAAATTTCATGGGCGCAGGTTGATATTAAAGTGCCAAAAAATCCAAAAAAATGACGTCCGATAACTTCCGAACGTATGGCAAACTGATTAATGGCCTAAAATAAGTATACATGCTTAGATTCGACAATTAAAAATTATTATTACTATAAAGTTCGTGCAGGAAGTACGAAGTACTAGTACAGGAAGTATTTTTCAAAAACGATTTGCGCCACTAATCGGGTTTTTTTTTTAATTAATCGTTATCCTAGTGTACCGTCATTTTTGCTTACTAATACATACATATATGGTCCAAAATGCAAAATGGCGATAAGTGATGGCACCACTCTAAATTAATACTAAAATCTATACAATACTAAATTAATTATTGTCTTCGAATAAAATATTACTTTAATTCAATATTACCGAAATACCGGTATTGAATTTTGGAATACCGGTATTTAATACCGGACAAAATTACCCGGTATCCCAGTTTTCGGTATCCTAGTATTGGATTCCCTAAATGAATGTCTTTTTTGTTTCATCTCTCAAAATGATAGTTCCACACTAAATTGATCAATCAACACTCCACTAGAACCAATCCTGTGTACAGTACGTAACAAAAGTACATATATCTACCCCCCATGGCAAAATATAATTGGTCTAATAAATGACAACCAGTCAATTTATAACATTTGCTTTTTATTTGTATTTATATTATTAATCTTTAAAAATAATATTTAACAACATTTTACTTTTATAATTACAAAAATATAAATACTAGACTAAAAAATTTGAGTTCTGTTCAACGTCTAGTGTAACAATTAATTATATTTTGCCATGGGGGGTAGATATACTTTTGTTACGTATACTGTATATAGAAAACGCTTAAATAACGGAATTACCAAATTGTTGTCAAATTTTAGTTAAGTTTTTTTTTTTTTTTGTTACTTTCATCAAGTATATTTGTTATATACATACACAGACACAAAATACATATCAAACACTTCTTTTAAACATAATATTAATCTCTAAGCCAATAGCCAACCAAAAAGTTTAACCTGAGACTGATACGTGTACTTATGTACATATATATATATATGTATATACAGATTATAAACGAATTTTCATCAATTCTTTAAACATGGGATCAAGTTACCAACCAAAAAAAGGAAGAAAATAAAAGTAAAAGGTAGTTCAACGGCCATGTCAATAAAATTCCCAACGTCAATGTGTATAACACATCATACCCATACAAATGCCAAACCACCCATCTGTCTATACCATATGCGAACTTCTTTTCTAACTTCCAAACGGATATTTTACTATATAATGTCATAGCTACCTATACCTACTTATTGTAGAGAGAGAGAGATTGACAGAAAGACGTTTGGGCTGTTTTTATATATTTTAATATAATGTACAATAAGCTTCAGTTTTTTTTTTTTTTTTTTTTTTTTCCCACAAACAATCCATCTTCCCGGTATGTACACGCAAAGTAACTAGACATGGAAATTTTTTATATAAAAAAAAAAATAAAAAAAAAAAATCTGAGACTCAATTTTTCATTGTGAAAGAGGCGCTTTTTTTCTGGTGAAAATAAAGTAAAAACATTTTTTTTTCTTCTCCTTTTTTTTTTTTTTTTTTTTTTTTGTGACGAAATACACTTGTATGTTGGTTTGGTATTTTGAGGTTTCATTTGAATGTCTCCCCTTTAGAATAATAAATGTACGATGAAATATATATCACTTGAAGATGAAATATAAATAAACCATTGGCTATAGGTACAAACGAACATGTACGCTGGAGTTATTTCAATAGTAACTTAAGTACGTTGCGTACGTTTTTATGTCAATTTTTTTTTTTTTATTTTTTGAAGAAGTGCTTAAACCAAAATTTAATTTAATTTTCTATAAATTCCTTGTTAGTTATATATATATATCTTTTGAATATATCTGAAAGAGTATAAGTCGAGTTATACTCAAATCGATATTTTGTTTTTATTT